>OZ020537.1:20316169-20322836 GCA_963971435.1 Lasius platythorax | reverse complement strand
AAGCCCAAAATCGAGCGATGAGAGCGATATTAAAATGTAATAGATACACACCGATCCAACAAATGCTGGATGCGCTTAGTTTTATGACAGTTCAAGAAAGGATGATATACAATGCATGTTTATTTGTACATAAAATGGTATACGGAATGTTGCCACACTATTTGTTGAGAGAGGTAAAATTTATTAAGGATGTACACGAACACAACACAAGACAAAAGAGAAAATAAAAATTAATTATTGTCGAACAAACGCGGGACAAAAATCAATGACATATATGGGTTATCAGATATATAACAGTTACCGAAAAAAATTAGAGAATGGATAATATAAATGAATTCAAAAGAAGTTTGAGGAAAGAAATAAAAAATAAAGAGTGTTATATTGTATGATATTGTAATACGTTGTTTGATATTATATTGTTATTATATTGTTATTGTATGTTATATATGTAATAAGTAGCTAATAGCTAAATAAAGTCATATCTATCTCTCTCTCTCTCTCTCTCTCTCTCTCTCTCTCTCTCTCTCTCTTCTCTCTCTCTCTCTCTCTCTCTCTCTCTCTCTCTCTCTCTCTCTCTCTCTCTCTCTCTCTCTCTCTCTCTCTCTCTCTCTCTCTCTCTCTCTCTCTCTCTCTCTCTTCTCTCTCTCTCTCTCTCTCTCTCTCGCTCTCCCTCCCCCTCTCCCTCTCTCCTCTTTCCCTCTCCCTCTCCCCCTCTCCCTCTCTCCCTCTCTCCCTCTCTCTCTCTCTCTCTCTCTCTGTCTCTCTCCCTCTCTCCCCTACATCCATACGTTCCCTCATACATGCATACGTATATATTAATATAATTTAATTCATATATATTAAATAATCTAAATTACGTTGAATTAATAAATTAAAATCACTAAATTCATAAACTAAAAATATAAAAATCTTTCTTATGATTATAATTAATTATAAAGTTTCAAGTAGATAATTCTTTGTTATAAATAAATAATTTATATAAGTATTAATTTTAGAGATAAAAAAAAAGATAATTTTTACAATTATTATTTTGATGTGGAGAGCAGTAGTTGGATAAGATTATTAAAGGGAATAGATTTTATTTTAGATTATATAAATATTGTGTATATATATTAGAAATTGTGTATATATAAAAATTTATATATCTATATATCTATTTAATATATGCACACAATATATATATACACAATATATCTATATAATCTAAAATAAAATCTATCCCCTTTTTAATCTTATCCAACTACTGCTCTCCATCAAAATAATAATTGTAAAAATTATCTTTTCTTTATCTCTAAAATTTATACTTTTATAAATTATGTATTTATAACAAAGAATTATCTACTTGAAACTTTATAATAAATTATAATTATAAAAAAAGATTTTATATTTTAGTTTATAAATTTAATGATTTTTAATTTATTAATTCTGCCTTTCAATTAAAAAATAAATTTTCAGAATATTTTAAATTTATACGAAGATTTTATTAATAATTTTACAATAAGACCTTTTATTTAATATAAAAAGAAATATAGACTCCACAGTATTTAATATATAAGTCTTGAACGCATCGGTGCATCTCGAAAATTATTCTCCCCTAGTTGGAAAACCCTAGGAGATTACGGAGATGAACAATGCATTCCAGCAAGTATGCTTAAAATTATCTGTAATTGATTCAGGTCACGATTGACGAGAGAGATTAATAATCTATAAATTATAATAAAATTAGAATGAGGTGACTTACATACGATGTATCCGACTCGGTAATGATGGTGTAATGGAATTCGCTTGCCACAGTTAATTAAAATTACAAAGTTCGTCACAAATAATTAAAAAATACATAGTTCGAACTAGACTAGTCTCGTTGACGAGTCGAGAGATAATGACGAATCTTTCTCGATATTACAAGGTGAAAATCGTAAATGAAAACAAATCTTGAGAACGTGTAAATATTGTCCGAAAGATATGTGATTTAAATTTTGGAAAGCTTGTCAATAACTGTGATATAATTGTCGGTAAACAACCAGTGTCTGTCTGTAAATTTAAACTGTTTTTTTGTTTTTTGATAAAAACCATTTCAAATATTAGTCTTTTGTGAAGAAACGTCTGAAGAAATATCTGAAATGGTTTTTATCAAAAGACAAAAAAACAGTTTAAATTTACAGACAGACACTGGTTGTTTACCGGACAATTATATCACAGTTATTGACAAGCTTTCCAAAATTTAAATCACATGTCTTTCGGACAGTGATGCCAGAAAGGCCACGCTAGCAACACGCAACCGTGGTGGGGAGAATGACGCACACAAAGCGAAAACCGCGTACGTGTGAGCTTGGTGCTTCGGCTAGCTTCGAGTAGTAGAGGAGGACAGATAGATTGTTTGCTGTCTCCTTCCTACCAAGCCGGTAACGAAGATGACGGGCGACGCTGCTCGCTTCTCGCTTCTTCATACGCGCGTGACAGCGTTAAATGTTTCTTTACAGCCTTTTTGTATTTAATATATATATATATATTCTCTTATGCAAATGCTTTTATATGTGCAGTACATTGTACAGTATACTGTTTTATATTTATTTTTAAGTATACTTAAATAGAAAAATATTATTTATTAAAGTAATATAGCGTTAATATTAATAGTAACAGAAGCTTTAAAAAATATCTAATATATAATAATAATTATATATTTAACTTTACTGTTTTGTATACATATATATTTACGATACTATTACGACACACAACGTATACTGACCACATATATACGTTTGTGTCGTTGACAGCTTAAAATGGTAAACAAAATAATGAAGGGTGATTTTCCACACCACCCAAGAGGTACCACCAATGGCGCGTTAGGTTTTTTCACGTGGACCTTCGCCTGGAGCCATATTATACCACATTATATTATATGTATAATATTCTCTATTATATGAAGGAAAAAAGGATAAAGGAAAAAATTAGGGTATAAATAATTATTCTCGGAATTATCTATTTTTAAACATATATATTTAATTAAATAATTAATAATTTTTTGTCGCTAGTAAATAAATTCAAATAGAGAATATTAATATAATTCGACCCAACTAGCAAATAACTTACACGGGCGAAGTTGGAAGAATATTTTTAGGGAAACGTATCTCTTGGTACGAGATTACAAGATTCCCTTGATTATATTTCAACCATACCTGCTTCAGCGACTTTTCGGACCTATATTTTTCTCGCCTATTTATTCACGGTATGGTTGAAATATAATCAAGGGAATCTTGTAATCTCGTACCAAGAGATACGTTCCCTAAAAATATTCTTCCAACTTCGCCCGTGTAAGTTATTTGCTAGTTGGGTCGAATTATATTAATATTCTCTATTTGGATATATATTTAATTATAAAAGTAATAATTTACAGTAGTGGGGCCACTGCGGCCCCACGTATTTCGGCCGCCTCTTCCTCGGCCGCCTCTTTCTCGGCCGCCTCTTCCTCGGCCGCCTCTTCCTCGGCCGCCTCTTCCTCGGCCGCCTCTTCCTCGATCACCTCGCATCCATCGTCCGCCCCTGGCGCCACGCTGGTAATGCCAGCGGGCGCGAGATCGGCCGCCTGCTTTTTTTTTATTTGTGTCTGAAAAATAGAAATATACACAGATAAATAAACAATGAATGACAATATAACTATATATATTTTAACAAAAAAAAATAATAAATAATATACCATTTTTGGCCGGCGGCTGCTCCTGCTCCTGCTGCTGCTGCTGCTGCTGCTGGGGCTCCTGCTGCTGCTGGGGCTCCTGCTGCTGCCGCTGTTGCAAATTTTGCAACTGCTGATGCAACAGTTGTTGCCTCTCTTCTTGAATTTTTTGTTGATGCAACAACTGTTGCATCAACTGCTGCAAATTTGCAGCGTTTCCATCGTTCATTTCTTCCATAAAAATAAAATATACATTATGTAAAAGAAAGAATATAAAAACTTAACAATTAAACTTTCTTAACAAATACAAATAATAATTTGATTGACTACTTACGGGACATGATGGTTGTGCCGCAACGACGTTTCACAGCAAACTGAAGCACTTGGCATTTTTTTATTTGTTTCGTACGCCGTGTATTTGTTTCGTACGCTGTTGACTGTTTCATGGCGCTTCTGTGAGATAATCTTGTTGCCTTGTATTTGCGAGTTAACGTATTTTACGTGTCTTTTAAAATCGAATTTACGTATATACGTGTCTTGTCAAATCTTGGTCCATCCAAGAAGCTGAGGCAATTGAGACTGTAAGTCCTAATTATTACCAATTTCCTCATATTTTCGTCGTTTTTATCATCTTTTCTTTTACTCATTCTTCTTTAATTCTTTGTTTCTGTCTATTCTTTGTTGTACATAAAAATGTGTGATCAATTAAGAAAAAAACCTAAGCGAAGCTTTTCAGAAGCTTGGCTTAGTGATGATAGAGTTAAATCTTGGATACGTAAAGTATCTTCTGATGATAGCTTTTACCATTGCATCATATGCAATAAAAATATTTTGTGCAACACACATATTTTAAGACATGCGAATTCTGCGTGTCACAAAAATATTAAAGAAAATACTTCATCTTTATTAAATAATGAAAATAAAAGTTCACATAAAAATATATCCAAAAAACATAAATTTAAACAACAATGGCTAGAGATCGAATTATTTAAGCCATGGTTACGTGAAATATCAGATGATATAAATTCATTTTTTTGCTCATTTTGTAATAAATCTATGGCTGGTGATTTATCACACATTTATCATCACGCAGAATCCGAAGCACATATAAAAATATCTAAAGAAAAAAAAACAGAAACAAAGAACACGGATGAAGATATAAACATGATAGACGACTTACTTTTGTCGTTTGAAGAGCGAAAAAAATCAGCAGAAATTCGGTATGCCGCATTAATTGCTGATAAGAATATTTCGCATCAAACGGCAAAAGATATTCTCAGTTTTTTTCAACAAATAGGAAAAGATCCTAAAGTGTTGAAAAGTATGAGTATGGGTCGAACAAAATGTAAAAATATAATATCGAATGTATTGGGTCCGGTTGAGACGGACCGTGTGGTCAACAGCATTCAAAATACCAGATTTTCCATTTTTATTGACGAAACGTCTGATATTTGTAATGAAAAATGGATGACGTTTCTTGTTCGGTTTGTTGATCCCGAAACATTAGACATTCGTACGCAATTAGTTAAATTAATTAATATTGATGCGAGAAATAGCAGCGCCGAAAAATTATTTAATGCATTCAAATGTGAAATGTAGAAATTAAAGATTCCATTTTTAAATATCATTGCCTTATCATGCGACAATGCGTCTGTCATGATAGGAAAACATCTATCCTTTAAGAAAAAGTTGGAAGAACTTTGTAAAAATGTATTAACATTTTCATGTCCATGCCATTCTGCTGCATTGGCTGCACATGCTGCATGTGCTAAAATACCAGAATATTGCGAAGAGTTTGTAAAAAAGATCGCGAATTATATTAACGGTAGTCCCAAGCGTACTGCTATTTATCAAGAATTTAGCGAATGTTTTCAGGAAACAAACCGTAAAATTTTTAAGTTGTCCGATACACGGTGGCTCTCTCACCATTCATGTGTTGAAAGACTTCTTGAGTTCTGGGATACTACCAAGCATTTTTTGACCGAAATGGTTATTAATGAAAAATCAAAGTCAGGAGAACATTTATTAATTATAATGCAAAATCCTGATGTTAAAGCATATTTATTATTTTTAAAGCATACTTTAAATTTATTTAATTCTTTTAATGCATTTTTTCAAGCTCTGGAAACAAGAGTTCACTTGTTACAGCCAAAATCATTAGAATTTTTAATAACAATTTCAAAACATTTTTTAAAACCAGAGCTTCTAAAAAATGTATGTGATAATATTAAATTTTCTGACAAAGATAATCAGAAATCTTTAAATGATATTAACCTTGGTTTTGAATGTGAGGAATATCTCGAAAAATTAATGAAAGAAGGGCACGCGGACATAATTGAAAATGTTCGAAAAAATTGTCTGCAATTTTACGTAATTGCCGCCGAGGAAATTAGTAAAAGACTGCCCATTAAAGATAAATTTTTATCAAAATTAAAAGTTTTCCAATTCAACGTAGCATTAAGTAGTATTGACAGAGAAACATCATTTAATGATGTTTCTTTTGTCGCTCAGACCCTCGGTGGTTTTGACGAAAATGCTTTAAAAAAAGAGTGGCATACTTTACATCTAGATTTTACAATAAGAGAAAAAGAACATTTTTCAAAATTAAACTTTGATGAGATGTGGAAAAACATTTTAAAACGTAAGTATCCCAATATGAAGTCTCTTTTGAATGCTGTTAGATCACTTCCAAATTCAAATGCCGACCCAGAAAGAATGTTTTCATTGTTAACTGATTTAAAAACAAAAAAACGAAATAAACTCTCGTCCACAAGTATAAACGCCAGTTGTGTGTTAAAATCAGCTTTAAAAGCAAGAAAAGAAACTGTTCTAGACATGGAGATTAATGCAAAGCATTTGTCTCTCATGTCATCGGACAAATTATATTCCATTTGTCCTAAAAAAATGAGCAGTTTAACATTATATGCTGCTGATGAGATTGCTAGTACCTCATCGGCTAATGATATGCAATAATAATGTTAAAAATAAAATTAATTG
>OZ020537.1:20178669-20311169 GCA_963971435.1 Lasius platythorax | reverse complement strand
CAGAGTCGTTCAATTCGATAATCTGCAAAGAAATTTGTGGTAAGCGCATTAATTTTGGTAACCGGGGCTCCTACAATGCTAGAATTGCGGGGGCAGTTGTGCAATTTAATACGCAACAAGTTCTCACGGAAGTACATAATAACATGGGTAAAAATGTTCCTTCCATTGTCGAGACTCTGGAAAAGCGACGACAAGGAAAAGTTGCAAGAACTAGAAAATCTCGTGAAGTGATTGGAAGGCAAAAGAAATTTAAAAGGGAGTTAGGAACAGATTGTCATTATGGACCACAATCACAAAAACCAGATCTTCCACCCGATGTTTTTGAACAACTTCGACAAAATCATTTGGAAAAGTTGTTTGAAAATGGGAAAAATTGGAGACAAATAGAACGTAATACAATGGAGCAAAGTGACTCAGATTTATGGCATACATTGAGACAGGAATTGTTGACGGCGTCTAATTTTGGAATCGTATGTCGCATGAGACCGACAACGTCTTGCGCCGCGACTGTAAAGAACATTTTATTTCCTCCTTTTATCGATACTGCGGCTATGAAATATGGTCGCGAGATGGAAAAAATTGCGATAAAAGAATTGGCCGTAACATTGAAGAAGGAGATTAAAACTTGCGGATTATTTATTGATATTGAAAATCCATGCTTGGGTGCTTCTCCTGACGGACTCATAGATGAAGATGATCTGGTGGAAATAAAATGTCCTCTGTCAGCTGAGAATTTAGTAGCGGAAGAGGCCATAAAGACACTGCCTCAACTGAAAGGCATCTTTAATAAAAAAATCCAGATAAGATGAATCAAAATCACCGATTTTTCTATCAAGTTCAAGGCCAGTTAAATATAACGCAGCGAGATTATTGTATTTTCGTTGTGTGGACGCCAAAAAGCTTGAAAATAGTACGTGTCAATAGGGACATTGTATTTTGGAGTAATCAAATGCTGCCTTTTTTAACACGTTTTTATTACGATTGCATGCTTCCAGAAATCTTGGATAGTCAGCATAATAGACATATGCCAATTAGAAATCCAAGATATATAATAGAAGCTCAACAAAAAGCAGCTAACAAAACAATTAATCGAATAAATCTTGGACAATGTAATATAGAAGACAAAAACATTGTCTGGATAAGAGGAGTAGGCAAGTGAGAGCCGGGCGCAAGAAATTAAGCGCTAAGTTTTCAGTGATAATCTTCTTTATTTAAATTCGTACGCTTCGGTCCTTTCTTTGGTGTATACGTTTCGCTCCTTTCTTTGGTGTATACATTGATACTTAGTATCAATGTATACTCCATACTGTAAACATCGCTGAAGATGGTCCAAAGAAAGGACCGAAACGTACGAATTTAAATAAAGAAGATTATCACTGAAGACTTAGCGCTTAATTTCTTGCGCCCGGCTTTCACTTGCCTACTCCTCTTATCCAGACACATGAGTATAACAGAGCCTTACTTAATTTATTATAAAAACATTGTCAAAAGAAATAAATATTTCGAATCAAATATTTTATCAGTGGAAGCAACTATTACTGCTCTAAATGCAGAACAAGATGATGATTGCATCGTTGTTATTTATTCGAAAAATACAAAAGAGCTAACTGAACACGATATGGCAAAACAAAAAGAATTTCTAGATAATTCGGTTGCTCCTTTTTATTTAGTAAAGGATAATGTATTACCTTTACGTAGTAAAATAAATGACGAATCATTGGACCGATTTTTGCGCGTCATAAGAGAAAATTCTTGTTTTAAAACACAAAGTGTGCTATATTTGGAATATCCTCATATAATTGTAGCAAGTCGTAGCGACAAAAGCTTGCAAATTATTGGAGGAAATTGTAGCGATCACTGGCGATGTATTTTTTTTGACGGCACCAAGCTTCGAGTATACGACAGCCTACCCGGCTGTACATACGATAAATTAGTGCCTAAAGAAAAAAATTACATTCATCGCCGTTATCCACAAATAAATAAAAATAATATAATATTTGAAAAAGTTCAAGCACAACCTGATGGCACATGTGGAATTTATGCTGCAGCATTCGCTACAACTATAGCCTTAGGAAGAAATCCTTGTAATGAGACATATTCTAATGATGTTGAATATATGAGGCAACATTTTCTTAAAATTGTAGCAGAAAATAAACTGTCGCCTTTTCCAAAATAATAAAAATTTATCACTATATCAGAAATTTGTGATATCCCAATAAATATCATTACAAAAAGACGCTTCTATGCAAATGTCTCGTTTGCAATTTAAAATCGGAGAGACGAAAAAAAATACATATGTATATTGTGGTTGCGTTTTCACGGGAATGGGCGATGGAGGGGCCTATTCTATCCTCTATATCTAAAATATTTTATTATATAATTATATTATATTATATAATATATATTATTAAAAATACTTTATTCCAGAGGCGATTTATTCGTGAGCTGGTTATTTGTTGAAATATTTCACTCCAGATGCGATTTGCATGTGCGCTCTGATTATTCAAAATACTTTATTTCAGAGGCGATCTATTCGTGAGCTGGTTGTTTGAGCATATTTTCTATTTTCTCGATTATATTGATTGGGAAAAAAAGCGAACTATACTGCATACATTGTAACTTATAAAAAGTTACATGTAATATAAATAATATATATGTATCACATACACATACATATGTATATATATTTTTCTTACATGCATAGATGCATATATATATGCACGCATAAACATATACATATATAAATGTAGATTATTCCCCTTGAAAGATACATGAAAAGATGCATGTCAATATGTAAACAATGTTGAAATTGTGTTTAAACTATGTGATAAAGAGACACATATTTGTTTTACTGTCATCGACACGCTTTGATAAATCGCGTGCGAGATGATAAAACAGTAAAAATATGCAATATTGTCTGATTTTAATATGTTGAACACAATTCGAAATTGTTTTTATGACATGCATGTAAACCTATGATATAGATTGCTGTCGATAATAGCGGAATTAAAATTGTCGGTATATCGGTACTTATCGACTATTTTAATTACGCTTAGATGAGGGCGCTAACCCGTCGGAGTTCGGCCGCCGCTCCGGCATCTTCTTAAGAAAGGAATTGAATGTTCGAACTCAAAAAATTAGACATGAATAAAAAAATTTATAATTTACAATCTTTACTTACACAGTTAAAACAGAAAAATCTTATTGATCAATCAAGTAAGGAAACATTATCGGTATGTATTATCACAGAATCTGTAGAATAATATATCTGTATCTCTATAATAATGTTTTTTTTGTTGATGCAGTAAATCAAAGTGACAATATTACACACACACATACATAATATACACGTATGGTTTCCTTTTACAGACAGGTTAAGCCCATTAGAAGAACAAATTTTTAATAGAATCTTAAGAAGAAAACGTCTAAAATCTTTTTCTCCATCTTTAAGATGTTTTGCAGGAACATTACACTTTTTGTCTCCTAAAGCGTATAAATACGTTCGTAAAACAGTTATTAAATGTTTACCTCATCCTAAAACAGTAGGAATATAATGCGGGTTCTAACTCACTTTTTGCATTGGAGTGAGAGAGAAAGAGCGATATTTCCCATTGGAGTGAGAGAGACAGCGATATAGACAAGAGACCGCGTGACGTCACGTTTCTAGTGGCTTGTAGGCTGTATAGGTGGTGGGGAGGGGAGTTGTTTATAGCGCATGACGTCACTTTTTATTGGCTTGTAGGCTGCAGAGGGGGAGTAGAGGGGGAGAGGAGGTGTTTAGAGGTATATGAGTTTAGATTCTTTAGATGTTGTATGAGTAATTAGTTGGAGTTTATTGATAGTTGACCCCTTGACTCTGGAGGTGGAAGTGGAACTGTATCTATTTAGAGAGAGACGGAGAGAGAGAATGTATCGCGAGCGAAGTTTGCGCGGGATTTTCGCGCTCGGTTGCGTCACGCGCGAGCTTGCGTATGAATGTTTCATCTTGTCGAGCTCGTTCGCGCGTATTTTAAAATCCTCATAAATTTTTGGGTTTATAAATTTAGCGCAATCAAACGCGCATTTTTCCGCGATTAAAGACGCTGACTCTAAGTCGCGTCCGGTTGCATCACATCCGTTCAAAGTCGCGGCGTGTATTTTAAAATCCCCATACATTTATGGGTTTTTAAATTTAGCGCAATCAAATGCGCATTTTTCCGCGATTAAAGACGCTGACTCTAATTGTAAGTCGCGTCCGGTTGCATCACATCCGTTCAAAGTCGCGTGTAATTTAAAAATCCATACATTTTCTGTTTTTAATTAAATTTAGCGCGATTAAATGCGCTTTTGCGTGTTCAAGGACGCTAACTGAGACTAAGTCGCATCTGGTTTAGTTAGCTTGTTTGAGGCTATGCATATTATAAAAATCTAATTTTTTTATTAAATTTTGTTTATGAACAAATGTGAATGAGTGTGCGTCAACATTCGTGGTATCTGTGTGTGTATGTGTGTTTAAATACTTTATCGAAGGCGCGAACGATGAAAGCGACAGTGTTTTGTCATTTAATCGTGGAAGAGGAACGCGATCTTAGCAATCGAACGACTAACGTGGAAACGATGGACGAGTATCTCGACTGGATGAGACGATGCGACGAGTGTCTCCGGCCCTTGCCGAAGCAAGCGTCAGCGAACGTCCACAGGAACGATTCACTCTTTGGTCGCCCGAATCCTGCAATTGACGGGTATAAGGGAGGCTTTGCGCGGACGTTTCGAGCACGTGGGTGGCGGTCGCGTCGAGAGTCAGCGAGGATTCTCATGGTCAGAAATCGAGACGGCTTTCGATAAGCGCGTGTTGACCGGTGCGATTATTAATTTAAATTACATCGAACCTCTGCGATTTCTCGAGGCCGCCAGGTATACCGTGCTCGATCGAGTACGCGATGTTATGGGAAGATACAACAGCGTTAAAGTCAATACCGCGTTCAACGGGGAGTTCGTTGCGGGTGACAAGATCGCCGTTAAGACCATCGCTACGAAGAATCATCCGCTCTTAATCACATCCGATTTGAGAGAGTGGTACGATCGACATGTAATCGACGATATTCTAGCATCGTTGGAGGAGTTTCAGGAACGTGATAGTGGATGGGCGTTGTCACGTATATTGAATCTAACTATAAACGTAAACATGTATAATCCTATGCGTGTCGGATGTTACATCGATATACCTCGAGAGATTGCGATGAAAAAAGCGGTGATCAACGTGCGATCTACGGACGATGAGTGTTTCGCGTGGGCAGTAGTCGCAGCTCTATATCCCGCCGAAAGAAACGCGGAAAGAAGCTCTCAGTATCCGCACTATTCGACGGTGTTGAATTTCGAAAGCGTTGAATTTCCCATGAGTCTGAATCGCATCGAGAAATCTTCGAGAATCGTTCGAACGTCTCAACGAGATATCTATCAACGTCTATACCATTCAGGAGAGTGAGAAGAAGGATAAGAAAGGCCGCGGCATTGCGATCGTTCCTTTGTTTCTCACCAGTGATAAGAAGGAAAGACACGTCAATTTGCTGTACCTGTACGATACGCGACGAGATAACATCACGCATTTCGCGAATATCAAGAATCTGTCCCGACTCGTCGGTTCGCAATTGACCGCGGGAAAACGTAAAGCGTATATATGCGATCGGTAAGTATAAAATTACATAATTTACAGAATGTATAAAGTAAAAAATAATTTTTAATATTTCGCAGGTGTATGCATTATTTTAATACGAGCGAGAAGTTATCGGCTCATAGCGTGGACTGTGGAAAAATGAACGATTGCGCGATCATTCTTCCTAATAATGACGAGAAGTGGCTAGCCTTTCGGAACTACGATAGAAAGGAGCGAATTCCTTTCGTGGTGTACGCCGATCTCGAATGCGCGCTGGAGAGGAAGGAGGAGGAGGAAAGTACGTCGAATACATCCATCATTCAACATCATAAAGCATTTAGCGTTGGATATTTTGTAAGCTGCGCGTACGACGATTCCAAGTCGATGTACAGATCTTATCGCGGTGAGAGATGCGTAGCGTGGTTCGTCGAGGAGCTCCACGATCTAGCGCAACGCGCGAAAACGATTCTCGACGCTAATATACCTATGGTGGATCTTACGCGGGACGAGCTAGATAGATTTAATAGCGCAACGCACTGTTACGTGTGTGAGAAACCGTTCGCACCGGATGATTCGCGCGTACGCGATCACTGTCATCTCACCGGTCGTTACAGAGGTGCGGCGCATTCGAATTGCAATTTAAATTATAACGATTCGTACGTTATTCCCGTATTTTTTCATAATTTATCTGGCTACGACGCGCATTTCATTATTCAAGACGTGGCTAACGCCTTCCCTGGCAGAGTTGATTTGCTACCGCTAACGAAAGAGAAATACATCTCGTTTACGAAGAATGTCAAAGACACAGTGGCGAACGAGAGAGGAAAACGGAAATGGAAGACATGTGTCAAATTACGTTTCGTGGATTCATTCAAATTTCTGGGTACTAGTCTGGAAAAATTGGCATCATATCTCGATAAGAGCAAACTGAAAATCGCGCGTTCCGAATTTCGCGAACTCAGCATGGAAGATTTCGAGCTTCTCACGCGAAAAGGTGTATTTCCGTACGAGTACATCGACAGCGTGGATAAGTTGCGCGAGACCCGTTTACCGCCGCGCGAGTCGTTCTATAGTTCGCTGACGGATGACACAGTTTCCGTTGGTGATTACGAGCACGCGATAAATATCTGGGAGCGGTTTCGCATCGAAACGCTTGGCGACTATAGCGATCTATATCTGAAAACGGACGTTCTTCTGTTGGCGGATGTCTTCGAAAATTTTCGCGACGCTTGTATCGAGAGTTACAGGTTGGACCCCGCGCATTACTATACGTTACCTGGGTATACCTGGGACGCGATGTTAAAACATACCGGTATTCGATTCGAATTGTTAACCGATATCGATATGTTGCTATTCCTGAAACGTAGAATACGCGGTTGTCTGAATCAGTGTTCGAACAGGTACGCTCGCGCGAGTAATAAATACGCGGGAACGTACGATTCGTCGGAACCGTCGACGTACCTGATGTACTTCGACGTGAACAATTTGTACGGTTGGGCGATGTGTCAACCGTTACCGTACGCAAATTTTCAATGGGTCTACGACGTCGCGAACTTCGATATAATGTCCGTGACATCGGAGTCGCTTATCGGTCATATTCTCGAGGTCGACCTTGCGTATCCGCAAGGCCTTCACGATTCTCACGCCGACATACCGTTCTGCCCGACGCGCGATAAGCCGCCCGGAAAGCGGAGCGATAAACTCCTCGCGACACTTTACGATAAGCACCGCTACGTGACGCACTATCGTAACCTTCAGCAATGCGTTCGACACGATTTACGCGTGACTAAGATTCACCGAATACTACGATTCGCGCAATCTCCATGGTTACGTGGATACATCGAACTTAACACACGATTACGAACTCGCGCGAGAAACGAATTCGAGAAAAATTTGTACAAACTGATGAACAACGCTGTGTTCGGTAAAACCATGGAAAACGTGCGTAATCACGTGGACGTACGACTCGTGACTCAATGGGACGGGAGATTCGGCGCGGAGGCGATGATCGCGAAGCCGAACTTCCACAGTAGAAGCGTCTTTTCCGAGAATCTCGTCGCCGTGGAATTGCGCAAGCTTTCGGTGAAGCTCGACAAACCGATCTACGTCGGTATGTGTATCCTCGACATATCCAAGATCCGTTTGTACGAATTTCACTACGAGTACATGTTACCGTTGTACGGAGACAAATGTAAAGTAATGTACACCGACACGGATAGTCTCATATATAGCATCGAATGCGACGATGTGTACGAGAATATAAAGAGAGATATCGATAGGTTCGACACGAGCGAATACGCGGCCGGTATTCCGCTCGCGAACAAAAAAGTGCCAGGTTTGATGAAGGATGAGAACAACGGCGCGATCATGACGGAATTCGTCGGACTTAGAGCGAAGATGTACGCGTTGCGAGTCGACGGTAAGAAGGATACGAAGAAGAGCAAAGGTGTCAAGAGTAGCGTCGTCGCGAGTAAGATCACGTTCGAGGATTACGCGCGGTGTCTGCGACGAGAGATCGAGATGACGCGAAAGCAGTCCTGTATAAGATCCAAGTTACACGCGGTGTATACGGTCTCGGAATCGAAGATCGCGCTTAGTCCGCGCGACGACAAACGATACGTCGCACCCGAATCGACCGATACTCTCCCATGGGGACATTACGCGATACCGTTGTAAGTAACGCATATCTTAGTGAAATTCTAATTTTAAAAATATGTATACAATAAAATATTGTAAGAAAAAAAAATCCATTGTTTATTCAAATTTCAATATATATTTTAAATAAACACATTATAAGTTATAATACAGCTCCTTTGTTTATCCAAGAGTTGTGCGAACTGTCCATTCCCAACCATTTCACGTAGACCTTGTTACCCTTCCGACGCAGTACTTTCTCTACGAGATACACATCGGGATCGGAAACGCGCAGTAACTCGTGTTCGTAGAATCCTCCGGCTATCGATTCTCCGCGGGAATCTGTCAGCAGATACGTCACGGGTTCGTTGTACTTTGCTGATTCGGAAAACCTCGGTGGTCCAATTAGGCGTGTAACCTTTCTCGAATATCGTCTTGAACTTGCTGACGCGTACCGGATTGTTCACCTTGAATCTTCCTGGAGAGGCTATCTTGACGTTGCTATACACCGTGGACAAGAGTCCAGGTGCTTTGGCTGGTGTAACGTCGACAGGCCGCAATCCGATGGTTCGATGCTTACGCTCGTTATACTCGGACAGCAAACGCGGCAGCTCGTCGATCCATTTGTACGTTCCGTTTAGCGTAAAGTGCTTCCACATGGCGTTCTTGAGCGTGCGATTGAATCGCTCGACGACCGACGCTTTCATCACCGAATACGTCGAATAGTGATTGATTTTACGCTTCGTCGTAATCTTTCGCACTTCAGCGTTGTAAAACTCCTTTCCTTCGTCTGTCTGAAGATTTCTCGGACATCGAGCGTCGTCGCGCATTATCTTAGATAACGCTCGGGCAGCCTCGTTTCCGCTTTTGCTCTTGAGCGGTATGGCCCACGCGTATTTACTCAGTACATCGATAACGGTGAGTATGTAGTTGTAACCTTTGTTGTGTCGCGCGTAAGGACGCATCTCGACCACGTCCGCTTGCCACAAGTCGTCGTATCCGCGTACTACGACGCGACGACGCGGAAAGCTTCTTCTCGCGGGCGCGTGTAACTCCTCCACGAGCCTTTGTTTGTCGATGCTCATTCTAACACCTATTCGTCGTGGAAAGACGATAGCTTTCCACCGCGTTTTATAACATCGATATCTCGTCGCAACGACCTTATCGTCGTCTCGAACTGCCGCTTCGTTGTCGTCGACTGCTCCGCCAGTTCCTTCGCGTTTTTCTGCAAATCCTGTATCAGTTTATCTTGAGCTTTATCGGTCTTCTCGATATTCGAAAACAGCATAAGGAAGCCCTTCTGCAATTCGTCCGTGTCCTTCCTTAATCGCGACGTAATATTCTCAGTGTTCTCGCGGTACTTCGCCTCGTCCTCTTTCACAGCGTTTAGCGCGAGTTCGACGTAGCGCTTGTTCGTCGCGTCGGTGTCAACTTCCGGCACAGCCAAACGTCGTATCTTGCGCTCTTTTGCATCATAATCGGTGAAGGAGTCCTGACACAGCGCGTTATCGCGCACGTCATTTCGAAGAGATTCGATAGCTAGACGTAGTCTTCCGATCGTTACATCGTCGCGGCGCTTGTCCAGAGATATGCCGAATTTATTCATCGCGTAGGTCTCGCGCGCGCGCGCGATACTGTCGCCGTCGTCGACAAGACATTTCAATTTATAATCAAGCCCGCCTCGCGAAGTTCCTCGAGTATCGACAGAATTTCGTTATCGTGGGCGTTGTTACCCGCTCGACGCGAAGAGTCGAGCAATCGAAGACGATCCACTAATTCGTTCGGATCATCCCAATGAACGTAATCGATTCTGTTACCGGTGACCCTCATAGCTGACGGTACACGTCCAGCACCCACTTTTTTCACGCTTTGTAAAAGCGGAGCGATAACGTACTTATACTTGTGCCCCTTGTTTCCTAGAACGGGCATAGTAGCTTTGTGATCGCGTTTGTGAACGTTCGTCTTTAACAGTATATTTCTGTACGTTAGTTTATCGTTTTCGGTATACACGAGGTCGTCGGGAATTCTCTTGAAGATCAATTCGTACAAGCCGGGAGTACCGACGTATCTCACGTCACCTACGATTATAGCGTCGTCGACGTCCACGTCGAATCTTTTGTCACCGAGCATCGTGCCGTCGTCGCCGAGGTACACCCCGTAAACGTTATCCATCTCGCTCGTCGCTTCGCCGCTGAGGAGAGTGCTCACGTACTTTCGGCCCAACGGCCCTAGCTGGCTGTGCAACGTTTCTCGACCTTGAGGCGTGCGCAGAGTACGCTTTACGGACGTTTCGAGCGTGGGTGGAGATTCGAAGCCGGTTTCGAATACCTCATCTTTCTTCTCCCCTCCAAACAGATCTCTTCCCACGATTTGCTGTTCCGCGAGGGATAAATTTCGCGTTCCTGTCGGAGTAGAGGCGACGATCGGCAGCGACGACGATCGTTCTCGACGTAATTCTCGCAGTCGTTTCGTAGCCGCGATCTTCTCTCGCTGAATCGGTGCCTGCGTCGAGACATCGATGTCATCCCGATGAGCAACGCTATCCTCGTCCTTCCATTTCCTCTTGATAGGTGTTACGTCGGCCGTTTCGAGTTTAATCGCGTTTCGATCGTCCTCGTTTCGTTCGGCGTGTTCGACGATGCGCCGCAACGGCTCGACGATAGGCTTCAAACGCGTCTCCAGAGCGATCTCGTCCTCCAGCTTACCGGTTTTCAACGCCCTGTGTTTCTTACGAATCGACGCGCGCATCCGAGCGATCTCTCTCGCCGTCTTCTCACGTTCACCGATTTCCGTCATCGCGTTACCGTTAACGTATCAGCGACGACTGATCGCTCTACGATACGGCGAAGTCGTTAAATCCTCGTCTGTATCTACCGTTTCGAAGCGCGCTGTCCTTGTCGATCACTACGAAGCCATACTTATGTTGCCAGCACGCGCGACACAACGCGTGAAAGTCCTCGTACGACATGTCGGTGTTTACATGATCGTTGTACACATGCCTTAAATTGGTACCATCCTGTTTAAAAAAAGCCAACAGATTCGTGTTATCTCGTATTAAGTGTTTCGGTATTTTAGCGTACGTTTGACAGAGATAGAAACAGTCGATGTTCGAGTGTCGACCCATTGCAAAGTACTCCCTGATGGTGTCCTGTTTGTCGCAGGCTACATCGTCGAACACGAATATCGAATTCGGGAGCGCCTCGCTCGGCGGAATAACGTCGACGTTGTTGGAAAATGTAAAATAACTGATATCTTCTATCGGCGTTAGCAACTCTTCCAAATATCGATACTTAGGCTGTTGTAGCGATTTCGAATACACGTAGATGTTTTCGAAGCGTAAGCCGTGCGGACTCTCCAGTAGACTTATCAACACGTTCGTTTTACCGCAATTAGAGGGGCCACAAATGACGCAACGAATAGCGCTCGGCAACAAGCGACCGTGTCTGCGCGTCGTCGTATCAGACGACAGTGTCATCGCGTCGATATTCGGTACTCTTATCGTTAAAGATTGTCGCACGAACCGCATCCTCGAATATCACGCGCGCGCGTGCGCACACTCGCGCGACTCGAGCGTGGCTCCTATTTATATACGAATCGTATCGTCGTTGTCCATCAGTAAGGAATCGCGCGGTATTCCGAAATGTTTCTCGTATTACTGAACAATAGCGATATTCTCGATCTTACCGCCGAGCAGTTGCGGTTTATCCCGAAGATCGTTTTACGTTGTGGGAGAGACTGCCCGAACACATAAAGACTGATCCGGAGGTGCGACGCTATCGTTTGTGTCGCGAACATTACAATCGTCCGTGGCAACGGACGCACATCGACGGTCCGCCGCCTCAGATTAAAGATTGCGACGAATGCAACAGACTAGGTAGAGGAACGACATTGTAACCGGCAGAGATCTGTATGGATCATCGCGAGGACAAAATCGAGTATGGCTGTGAGAACCAAGAAGAGCAAGAAAAAGACGAAGAGGAAAAGGGTA
Organism: Lasius platythorax; assembly: GCA_963971435.1. NCBI lineage: Eukaryota > Metazoa > Arthropoda > Insecta > Hymenoptera > Formicidae > Lasius > Lasius platythorax. The sequence continues at coordinate 20,298,915 of OZ020537.1, read as the reverse complement.
CTTCCTGTTGCAAAACGCGGTGGCTTCTTGCCCCTCCTACCGGCACTAGGAGCGCTCGAATCCTTGATCGGTGGAGCGGCTGGCGTGGCAAAGATGGTGAACGACAACAAAGTCGCGCGACAACAATTGGAAGAGTTGCAACGTCACAATCGCGCGATGGAAGGTCGCGGGCTGTATCTCGCGCCGTACAAACGCGGACGTGGCGCGACGCGCGGGGGCAAAAATAAAAAAAAACTTCGCGGAAGGAGACGCTAGAGATCATCGCGCCATTCGGTGCGACGACGAACGAACAATTGCATCGAGCCGCGATCCGTTCGCGCGTACCTTTCTTCAGAGGCGTGTTTATGCGCGACGCGCTTCCATCGCGAGCGCATCGTAACGAGAGCGGTATCGTGAATTTGGACGATACGTCGGGACCGGGCACTCATTGGGTAGCGTACGCAAAAAAGGGCAACGACGCGATCTACTTCGACGCTTTCGGTGATCTTCGATCGCCGAGGGAATTCGAGCGCTATCTTGGTCGCGACGCGAATATCGCGTACAATCGTCGTTCTCATCAGACGTACGATCAGAGCATCTGCGGGCAGTTGTGTCTACGATTTCTCCGGCGAATCGATTGGAAGAATTTTCAGTCATAACACCTACTGTACATCGATCACAGTCGTAAGTTTGTTCTCGTCATGTCGCTGACTCTCACGCTGTCCGGAAGAAGCAGCATTCTCGCGACGAGCTACTTTCCGCCTCTGGACCTGAGCGATGACGATTACGAGCTGGGTCTCGCCACTTTTGAGACTTACAACACGATACCGAATGTAAATTCTACGAACAATAAATTTTACTTCGACGTTAACGACGAGGTAATCGCGATCCCCGAAGGTTCTTACGAATTGCGCGCCATAAGCGCGTACTTGAAGGCTGCGATTCTCAGCAAACGACGAGGAGGAAGAGCGAACGGCGAGGTCGACGATGACGGTGACGAATACATTCGCGACGACGAGGACGTTGACGACGACGAGAAGGGCGAACGTTCCATAGTGCTTCGCGGTAACGATAACACCATGAGGAGCGAGATCAAGTGCGCGTATCGAATAAATTTTACCAAACCCGACAACATTGGCCCATTATTAGGATTCTCAACGTTTCGTATATTACAACCGAATAAGTGGTACGCTTCCGATCAACCGGTAAATATTATGTCCGTTAACGTCATTCGCGTAGAATGCAACGTCACGACGGGGGCGTACAGCAACGGCAAGCCCGCGCATACGATACACGAGTTCGCGCCCAACGTTCCACCTGGATATAAAGTGTCGGAAATTCCGACGCAGATCATTTATCTGCCGGTCATCGCGCGGAACATCACCGATATAACGGTGCGTGTCGTGGATCAGAACGGTCGGTTGATCGATTTTCGCGGAGAGGAGATCACGGTGCGATTGCACGTGCGACGAAGAGGATAGAGCGTGCGCGCGCATAAGATGCTCGTTTTGAACGATTCGAGCGCGAGGATCGAGGAAACGAGAAACCCATCGTCGTCATCCGCTGTTCTAACGAAGAGAAACAAAAGATTGACCGCCGCCAACACCGCTTTTCTACGATCCTTGGGTTTTGTCGTCGCTAGGAGTACTACTACATCGCGAGGGTAAGAGAGAGAAATGATCGACATTTTAAACATCGCTGGGGAACCGGTCTTCGACGATCGCATCGTCAAGATCGAGACTCACACGTACAACCCTTACGCCAATACTACGTTCGGATATAGCGACGAGATACGAATTCCCATACAACAACAGGATTTGTACACGTTACCTTGCGAGAGCTTTCTCTACGTCGAGGGAAAACTCGCGTCGAACGAGAAACCATCGGCGGATCGCGTTCCACCGATCGCTACGGCACTGCTGAACAATTGCGTAGCGTTCATGTTCGAGGAAATTCGCTACGAGCTCGATGGCGTGGAGATCGATCGAACTAGAAACGTGGGAAAAACGAGTACTATCAAAAATTACGTGTCGCTAACGAGCGAGAGAGATAAGATCTTGAAAAATGCGGGATGGGATATCTCGATGGCGGCTCATTCGCCGATCGGTGATTTCAACTTTTGCGTACCCCTCAATCTATTGTTGGGATTTTGCGAGGATTACAAACGCGTCGTGATCAACGCGCGACACGAACTCATTCTGATACGAGCGCGCAACGATAACAATTGCATCGTATCGCAGCAAACGTATGAACCTAAAATCAACCTGCTAAAGATACAATGGCGAATGCCGCACGTGGTGCTGAACGATGTCAATAAGCTATCGCTATTGCGCACGTTAGATAGCGGACGATACCTGAGCGTCCCTTTTTGTTTGTGGGATCTCTACGAGTTTCCGCTTCTGCAAAACACGACGAAGCACTCGTGGGCCGTCAAAGCGGCGACGCAGCTCGAGAAACCGCGATACGTAATCTTCGCGCTACAGACCGGACGGAAGAACGTCCTCTCTCAAGATACTTCCATGTTCGACGATTGCAAACTCACCAACGTTAAGTTGTATCTCAATTCGGATTTTTATCCTTACGATGACATGAATTTGGATTTCAACAAGAATAAAATCGCTGTACTGTACGACATGTACTCGAGATTTCGTAAGGCGTACTATGGAAGCGACAACGACGAGGCGCTCTTGGCCGTGCACAAATTTCTACTTTGCGGCCCGCTCGTGGTCATCGATTGTTCTCGACAGAACGAGTCGATCAAGAGCGCCACCGTGGACGTACGTATAGAGTTCGACTGCAAGGAGAACGTTCCGTCCAATACCACAGCCTACTGTCTCATCATTCACGATCGCGTGATTGAATACAAACCGCTCAACAATGTTGTACGCAGAATCGTGTAGATCGATTAAAATCGGAGATATCCGAAAAGGATAAACAGTTGGAGCGTCGACTCGCAACGATGACGGACGTGCCAATTTTTGTCGATCTTCAAGATTTCATCGTTAACGATAAATTTACGACGAAGGAGATAGCTGTTCTCAGAAATGGAAAAGAATTGATTCATCATATCTTCCGCGCGCCGATATCGTGGGATCTGCTGACGAAGTCGGAAAAGTCGCGCGCTTGTTGGTTGACCTCGAATCATCACCAACTGCACTGGACCGACGGACACGTCGATTACAAATTGATGAAGACGCTCGTTCGAAAGGCCGTGTGCGTCGAGCCAGCATCGATCGGTACGCTCGTTTATGTGAAGGGTTGCGAGAAGAAAAAGTGGCTGGCCGAGATACTCAAGAACGACGTCGCGATCGAGACCATCGACGCCGACTACGAAGACATCGGATGTTTGGGAACCTTGAAAGCTTCGCGCGCGTTTTGCTGCGGATATCACGCGAAGAATTGCGCCCTCGAGAACGTTTGCAAGTTGTACGATTGGTGGTCCGAGCGATGTGGCCAATTGCAAGATATTAGCACTATACATTAGCTAGTATTACGATATACACCTTCTATAATAACTGTATAATTATACCAATATATGTACATAAATTTAATACTATAACTTTGCTTCGATATATTGGCAAATACATGATTATAAATATACAATTTATGTATATCGTTGTTATTATTGAGGTTAACGACACGCGTCGATCTAATTGTAAGTGCTAGAAAATCTATCGGTGGCTAATCGTTATGACCTTCGAGGTCGAGATAAAATGACGTGAAAGACGTCGGATCGAGTAAGCGTTATCATCGTGAGGTCAAGATCATTGATCTAGACGACATCGCAACGATTAGAATAAATCATCGTTTAGATTTAATATTATAAATGTATTATATACCTACAATAATTTAAATTTTATAGACTTTGATAATAAATTTTAATGTACATTATATAACATACACATTAATATTCAATAAAAATAATTAAACGAATAAATGCATTGTTTGAGATTTTATTTTTACTATTATTAAATTTTTAATTTATTATATGTATACTATTATATTTATTATATACTATTTTATTTATTATATACTATTTTATTTATTATATACTATTTTTAATTTTTATAGAAATTGCATTTATCTAGTATTTGGATGATGTATTATTTTTGAGCCTGATTTACATCTCTTCGAATGTGTTTATCGCCACATTATTCGTCGCGCGAATAATACGAGTTTTCGTTTAAAGTAATACAGTTTTAGTAATTAGTGTTGCTTAATGCATTTAAAATAAACTTTGATACTAATGTAATCTCGAATAGAATATATCAATAAAATTTAAAAAACTTTATTTTAGTGTAATAAATTTTAATTATGTAACATATTTTTTTATTAAACAATAATATACATTAATTAAATATGTAGCATATATATTTCAACATAAAATAATATGCAATATATTTTCAACATGTATATTATTATAATATATAATATATATTTCAACGTACATTAATATAACATATAATATATTTCAACGTATATTAGATTTACGTTTTCCATTATTATTTAAGAAAAATTTAAAAAAGGTTGTACGATCCAACACGTCTAGTAGGTGCAATCCTATCGACATAACCTATTATTTCAATCGTTTAGTCGTCTAATTGAATATTCTCTAATGTTTCACTGGGAGTCAATAAAATCATAAATGATTTTATAAATCATAAATGATTTTTATTGACTCCCAGTAAAACATTAGAGAATATTCAATTAGACGACTAAACGATTGAAATAATAGGTTATGTCGATATGATTGCACCTACTAGACGTGTTGGATCGTACAACCTTTTTTAAATTGTTTTCTTTACTTCGGTATATAACTATATAATATATTAACTAATATAGCTAATATACATAATATATAGTTAATATATAGTTAATATAATATATTAACTATATAATATAACTTATAATATAACTTATAATATAACTATATAATATTACTCTAATATAACTATTAGAGATAAAGGAGAGGTTGCTTCGGTAGTCTTTGTTAGAGTCGGATGACGAGCACATCGGCTCGCGGAATAAAGAGTGTTTTCGATACAAACACTTCGTCTCATTTAACCACCTGCCTCGAGAAACCTTCCCAGCCACGCTGTTTCCTCCTGACATCCCTACGCTAAAAGCTCTACCCTCTAAACCATCTCACAGTCTTTGTTAGAGTTATTATTATTAGAGTACTATATAATATATATTATATAGTTAATATATTAACTATATAATATATTTTAAATTTTATTATAAAAATTTTATAATATAAATTGTAATAAAATCATGATCCTCGAACAGTTATCCATGGCTCCGTGAGGTGGAACATCCGATTGTAATGAACATCTCGACCCTCGAAAAAGTTATCCTTGACTCTCGCGTGTAACATCCGAAGCTGTAATAAATTCGATGTAAAATAATTAACACATAATAAATTCGATATGAAGTAATTTACACATAAAAAAATTCTTCATAATACTCGCCTCTCCGATAATCCGCGCTCTCGGAAAAGGCTACCTTCGCTCCCGGGTGGAACGACATTCGAAGCCTGTCTATAATAAATTCGATGTAAAATAATTTATTCATTTTTTTTTAATTTTATAATATTATTCTCACCTCTCCGATGATCCGCGCTCTCGGGAAAGACCATCTCCGCTCCTGAATGGTATGATTTCCATTGCTGGCCTGTAATACATAATAAATAAATACATACATTTATATTATTGTACACTTAATATTACATTTTTTAAATTTATAATATTAATCTTACCTCTCCGATGATCCATGCTCCAGGGGAAAACTACCTTCGCTTCTGGGTGGTACGACAGTCGTAGCTGATCTGTAATACGCGATAAATTCGATGTAAAATAATTTATACTTTTTTTTAAATTTATAATATTCTCACCGCGTCGATAGCCCGCGACCAAACGTTCTTGAACGCTCGGATGCGCGGAAGTTTCTCGGTGCTTCGCGATCTCGTAGAAAGCTACCTCGGCCTTTGGGTGGTACGACAGTCGTAGCTGATCTGTAATACGCGATAAATTCGATGTAAAATAATTTATACTTTTTTTAAATTTATAATATTCTCACCGCGTCGATAGCCCGCGACCAAACGTTCTTGAACGCTCGGATGCGCGGAAGCTTCTCGGTGCTTCGCGATCTCGTAGAAAGCTACCTCGGCCTCTGGGTGGTACGACAGTCGAAGCTGATCTGTAATACGCGATAAATTCGATGTAAAAATAATTTATACATTTTTTTTTAATTTATAATATTCTCACCGCGTCGATAGCTCGCGACCAAACACTCTTGAATACTCGGATGCGTCGAATCTTCTCGGTACTTCGCGATCTCGGCCCCTGAATGGAATGACATTCGAGATGTAACGCGATAAATTTAATGTAAAGTAATTTATAATATTACTCTCACCGCGCCGATGATCCGTGATCCCTCAAAGTAGAAAGACGCTCCAATTCCCTTATTTCATCTCCGACCGAGTCGACATCGTCGATATCATTGCTTCGATCCGCGACATTCGTATCTGCGCTAGTTCTTAAAGTTTCATCGCGATTTGAAACCTGAGCTGAGATAATTAACATCCTTGACAAAATCTGTGTCTCGTCGAAATCGTTTATCATTTCTACTATGTTTCTAGCAAAATTACACCTAAAAATATGATTAATTAAAAAATTCAGATGCCTTTATAAATAAGCAAAAGGTTATTTAAAATGTACATATTATACTCACATATCTTCCAGTAATAATTCGCTTTCACTCTGCTCAAGATAGTAATAGGAACCACCAGTAGTTTCTTCGATAAATCTAATTTGTCCCATAAATTCGTTTATTTCATTCAATAATACTCTCACTCTTCCCGTTAATATTTCGAGCAAAGCGATGGTTGCAATTGTTTCGATCACAAACTGCATGGTAACGCTTGGCTTTGACACTATAACACTCAATGATACTTTAACGTTCCGAATCTAATGCTGCGCTTCTTATATCACGCGAACACCCGGATACTACGGAAACGGTGCTCTCATCTTTGCATTTTTTGCTTATCAAAGGTGGTCTACGCGACCTTTCCTTCGCGACCTCGCGATCTTTCCTCGACGATTTGCGATTACGAACGCGCTAACGAGTCGCGAGAAAATGCTCGATTTCTTAGTTCTATAATAAATTTTTCAACATTTTCTTGGAAAACGATAACCACATGGTTTCGCCCCGATTATCCATAGGTATTTCAAATTTATACCTAGCGCGAAGCTTGGTCCATAACATGTCGGCGTATTCCGGCGTATACAATTCAGAAATCGCGTCTTTTAACTTTTCATCGGCAGCGGCTACGTACATACCTCCTCGTACGCTACAAGCCACTACCGTCTTCATCCACAATATCTCTCGCGGAGTTTCCATCCCGATAGCTCTTCTCAGATGATGCGTCGCTAGATTCCACCGAGCGTTCTCTTTTCGCACCTTGGAATCGTCGTCGATCGGACGCGCCCATATCACTTCGTTCGCGCAGGTTCTCCACAACTTTTCTGCCTCGGTTTCGTCCATCATGTTTCGGAAATATCGTTTGTCTACAGCTGGCAAAATTAACGCTACTAATTAAAACTCTAAAGTAAACAAATATTATCCAAATTATAATAGTCTTCTATTATACAAATGATTTAAAGTGATCCACCGTTCTTCTTCCGAGTCCAAAGTGTCATCTTCGTCTATATCTCTCACGAATATTACGTTCTTAAACGGGTATTTCCGCTCCTTATTTTGTAAATTAAACGCATCCCATAATGTGTAATTCAAATTATCTCTCGATATTGCGATTCGGTGCGCTCGATTTTTCTTCGCTCTATTATTAGCTGCACCTTCGTACATTGGTTTTCTTTTACTAAGAGCTACCACAGTCTCGATCCACATCACCTCTCGCGGACTTTGAAATCCTAAGGCTCTTCTTAAATGATACGTCGCTATATTCCATCGCGGGCTCTCTTTCAACCTGACTTCCTCGTCACCGATCGGTTCCGCCAATGATTCCTTATTTTTATTACACTTTGTCCATGGATACATGTTCCTCCGTCGTATGTATTTTTTAAATCCTCAGAGCGGTATTCGTCTTTTACGGGGAGTGTGGGTCGTTAAAACCACAGAAACGATATAAGTATGAGCCCTTCCTCGTAGTTTTCGAACGCTCCGAGAACCTTTTGCGCTGCTCTATATAATACCACCTATCGAGATTTCGAAGCGGATAATTACGTTCTTCTTTTCGGAAAGCGTCCCTCAACGTTCTATATTCGTTGTCCGTTGGTAGTAGGAAACAATGAGCCCGATGACCTTCCTTCACCTTACCGGCGGCCGAGCATTCGTAGGTCCACGCTCTATAACTATTAAATACCGCAGTCCCGATCCACATTTCCTCTCGCGAATTCTGAAATCCAATGGCTCTTCTCAGGTGATACGTCGCTATGTTCCATCGTTCGTTCTCTTTTAACTCGACTTCGTCGTAGCCGATCGAATCTGTCTGTGGACTCGGTTCTTTAAGAATACTTAGCTTCCAATGTTCCATTAATCGTTCTCTTTTAACTCGACTCTTTCACTCACTACACGATTCACTATACATTATTGCAATGATTCAATGCGCCCCCGACGTTTTATAGGCAGGGCTGCACTTTATCATCGGCTACAAAAAATCGTCGTCTCTCCGAGCGTTAAAAACAATGCTCGAACGCAATCGAGTCAACATTTGACTCAAGACATGTTTATAAAAAAACGTAAAAATAATATTGATAATAATTTACCAACATTCAAGACCTAGATGACATCACATCAATCTAGAAAACATACTTTTTCCACTATAAACCATAACATTTTTTTATACTAACGTTCTTTGTATAATCCCTAATATATCCCCCCCCCCACCCTTACGTTCGATAATAAATAAAAATGAGTATTTCGTCGAACGAATGGGTCAATCGCGTCCGCGCTCCTCGACCGCGATGTCGCGATCGTTTTCTTCGTCGACTTCGACGACACCGTTCGTCGTATCTATACTACTTAGCGTAGCAGCTGTGACGTGTAGCGTGCCTGTTAGAAAGTCATTAGATTATAAAAGCAGTAATTCTGCGCTATCCTTATATGTTACTGGTCTGAAAAGATAGTTCTTTTTTTTATTATAAGTTGGTACGACTCTATTGTAGAAGAGAGCGCCCCGAGTGTTTTTTTGTTTTGTGGTTGTTGGTCTCGTCGCCAAGTCGAGCTCCTGTCTCAAGCGCCTCTGTATCTCCAAGTCAGAATATACCGTAATTTTTGTTCAGTTCAATTAGTCTCTAAGGTTTTTTCAGTATATGCGTACGCCTCACTTTCCCGATTATTCGTTATTTAACATTTTGGCGACCGTGACAGGACTGAAGCGGAAGTTAATCGACGGATTGTGCTGTGTGTAAAATCGAGCATCCAAGATGGATGCTGCAAAGAAAACCCGCACCGTAATGAGAACGGCGTTCACGCGCGCGTTGAACGACTTGACTGTAAGGCTAACGGATGCGAATTCGGGTGCTACGGACTTAAACTAATTACGAGTGTTTTTGCAAGTTTTCGAAGATAAGAACAAGGCTTTAGAAGACGCTAACTCGGTATACATCACGTGCCTGATAGGATCGGGAGATGTGAAAGAGGAGACGATCGAAGCAGAGATAAAGAGCAACGACGAGTACAAACGTAAATATATACGCGCACGGATGACAGCTATGACACATTTACCCGCCGTCGCGAACAATGGTGTGAATAATGTGGAGAATTTGACGGCCGACGCCAAATCTACGATGAAATTGCCAAAAATTGAATTGAGAAAATTTCAGGGAGACGTCAAGAAATGGCTGCCTTTCTGGTCGCAGTTCAAGAAAATACATGAAGGTGCCACCATTAGCAAGGGAGACAAGTTTCAATACCTTATACAGACGATGGCACCACAGTCGCGAGCAGCCGAGCTGGTAGGCAGTTTTCCCCCTGTTGAAACGAACTATGACAGTGCAATCGCTAGTTTGAAAAATCGGTTCGGCCGAGACGAGGTGCTCGTGGAAGTGTACGTGCGCGAACTTCTCAAGCTGGTTTTGAAAAATGTCATGAAACCTGAAGAACGGATCCCATTATCCAGTTTATACGACAAAATAGAAGCGCAGTTGCGAGCTCTCGAATCTCTCGGGGTGACATCTGACAAGTGCGGCGCCATGTTACTACCGCTTGTTGAGTCCTCGTTGCCGGAGGAAATTCTGCGTGCTTGGCAGCGTCATCCGGTGCCGGTCGTGGCGGAAGGTGAACAGAATGAGGAACGACTTACTCAACTAATCAAGTTTCTACGGTCTGAGGTGGAGAACGAAGAGAGAATAACCATAGCCATGCACGGTTTCGACTTGAAGAAGGATGAACGCAAAACGTCAAAACAAAAGCAGCACTCAGATTCCGCAAAAAATACGCCTTCTGCTATCAGTCTACACGCACAGGGAAAGCCGAGCAAGCAGCTCAACTGTGTTTTCTGTGAGAGTGAACACGCGAGTATGAAGTGTGAGAAAGCGCGGAAAATGACATTAGACGAGAAAAAATCGGTTTTGCAAAGAAAGAATGCGTGTTTTAACTGCTTAAAGATCGGACATCAAAGTCGCGTGTGTCGCGGTAATCAAATGTGTGTTATGTGCAGTCGTCGGCACGTGGTGTTGATGTGTCCCGATGTAAATAACTAAAGTGGCGTGGCGGTGGCGCCATCCAACGTCGACGATAGTAAGGAGAAGGTATTGTCGAACTCTAACCAAACAAGAGGAGCTGATGTCATTTTACAGACACTACATGCCAAAATTCGAAACGACCGAGAGGAATTTGTAGTGCGATTATTTTTCGATCCTGGTTCTACTCTTTCTTACATTGCCAAGGACACCATTCGTCGCATGCGATACGAGCCGATCAGCGAACACAAACTCAAACATTCGCTTTTTGGTAACGTCACGTCCGAGGTCAAGAATTACAAGAAATATTTGGTTCACTTAAGCAGTCTGGACAATAGTTATTCATGTAATTTCAAGGCGTTAGATGAAGAGGAAATTTGCGCCGAGATTCCGTTGTGGGAAGAACAACCCTGGATAGACGAACTAGAAGGGCTAGGCATCCAACTCTCTGACGGACCATGCAGATGTGACCACGCTGCACCTATTAGAATTCTCATCGGAGCAGACATAGCCGGAAAATTGATGACCGGTCGTACTAAACAGCTGAAGTGTGGCTTGACGGCGATCGAGACGCATTTTGGCTGGACGTTAATGGGTCAAGTTCCTAAATACGTTGATAACAATTTCGCATGTCAGGTTATTTCTATGTTTCAGCGTGAAGCCTGTATATCTGATCTTTGGGAACTAGATGTGATTGGTATTAACGACCTTATTAAAGACAAATCTCGCAAGGCTCGTGACGACGAAGTCTTGCAACGTTTTGAGGAAACTGTCACTGTCAATGAGGAGGGACGATATGCTGTGTGTCTTCCATGGATCGAGACACATCCCATTCTACCAAACAACAAGGAGTTGGCTGAGAAACGACTCGTTACGACTACGAGGAAACTGCGCTCTTCTTCGATGTACGATGAATACAATAGAGTATTGCAGGACTGGCTGACACAAGGAATCATCGAGGTGGTACCGGACAATGAGATCGACAACGAGGCCCATTATCTACCACACAGGGGTGTCGTTAAAAGGGACAGTACCACTCCCTTACGACCGGTGTTCGATGCGTCCGCTAAATGTAAAAACTTTCCATCTTTTAATGATTGTCTAGAAAAAGGACCCAATTTAATCGAACTTATTTCTACTATTTTGTTACGTTTTCGCATAGAAAAAATTGGAGTCATAAGTGACATTAAAAAAGCGTTTTTACAAATATGTTTATCTGAAAAGGATCGAGATTCATTGAGATTCTTATGGTACGATGAATTTGGAAATATAATCTCGTATCGTCATGTTCGAGTAGTTTTCGGTGTGTCATGTAGTGTCTTTTCTATTAGGCGCGGTGATCAACCATAATTTGAAACGGTTGTTCTCAGATGAAAGTAAAAAACCTATGTTTAAAAATCCAGAGAAAAATCTCCCGAAATTGATGGAAAGTTTTTACGTTGATAATTGCGTAACTAGTTTAAGTACAATGACCGAAGTTGAGCAATTTATGTATGATGCGAGTCTCGCTATGAGTGGGGGAGCGTTTGAACTTCGAGGATGGGAAAATTCGGGTTCGAAAACAGAATGTAGAGATATTTCGGTACTGGGGCTCGTATGGGATAAAGGTGATGATACGTTGCGTCTAATGGTTCCCCCGATTGAAAAGATTATGAACGAGAAAATAACGAAACGGGTAATACTTTCTTATTCTCACCGTGTTTTTGATCTTTTGAGTTTTGTTTGCCCTGTAATGATTACTCCCAAACTCTTGCTACAACGAACTTGGGTTTCTAAAATAAAATGGGATGACGAAGTTGATGATGAGATGCAAAATGAATTCAAGAAGTGGCTCAGTAGTTTGATTCAATTAAACGAACTTCGATTCCCTCGCTGGACATTTGTTTCACCAATTCACGATGCTAATATAACGTTTCATGTGTTCTGTGACGCTAGTAAAAAGGCTTACGCTGCGGTGATTTTTGCACGCGTGGAATGTGCTTCCCAGATCAAGGTTTCGTTTATCACGGCAAAGGCTAGAGTAGCTCCAGTTACTTCTGTGTCGATTCCGCGACTTGAACTTTTAGCTGCGGATATGGGGGCTAGACTAGCGCGTTCTACTTTGAGTTTACTAAAGATGATTGATAAGAAAATCACGTATTGGAATGACTCTAGTACGGTTGTGTTTTGGATTCAGCGAAATTGTCCTTGGGCACCCTTTGTCGCCAATAGAGTCAACGAAATCAGGAGTTTGTCGAACAGTGATGAATGGAGGCACATTCCCGGCGAGTCAAACCCGGCTGATTTACCGTCACGTGGTTGTACGATCAATACACTCCGGGATGTGAATTGGTGGAACGGGCCGGAGTGGTTGAAGACTCATGATTCCGAGTGGCCAGTCTCAAATGTAACTTATTGTGAAAATGAGATTAAAAACGAAATACGCAAGACTGTAAAGGTAGACGAGAGCCTTTTAGGTTCAGATATTGTCTCGGAAGTGACTCAGCTGAATCGTACTAAAAAGATTCAACCCTTTTATGTACCTCAGGTCTCTAATTTTCGCACCGCTGTAGGAGCTATTGCTCGTATAAAGCGATTTGTCTCTAACTATAATTGCGCAAATCGATCAATTCGGAGGAACCAGTAGTAGGGGACTTAACAATTAATGAGATGAAAGACGCGGAAAGAACCCTTTTTAGGATTGTACAGCGCGAATCGTTTAACGGAATCAATGACGTTCAATTGCGTAATATGAATGTTTTTGTTGCCGAAGATGGTTTAATGCGAATGAAGTCAAAAATCGTGGAGCGTGATGATGACTTTTTGTTTCGTTATCCGACAGTCCTACTGGGAGAAAATTTACTAGTTCAGATGATGATTTTTGAGACTCATGTACGTTTAGGTCATGTTCACGTTAGTACGTTACTTAATGATCTCAGAGAGGAATATTGGATAATACATGCACGAAAAGTCGCACGCCATATTATCAGAAAATGTGTCGTTTGTGCACGACAAAGTGTTCGGCATATGACCGTGGCAACAGCTCCTCTACCCATGAATCGTGTTTGCGATGCGCGAGTGTTCGAGATAACGGGGGTGGATTTTGCAGGCCCTTTGTATCTTAAGTCCGAGGAAAAAGCGTGGGTTTGTATTTTTACTTGTGCAGTGTATCGTGCGGTACATCTAGAACTTGTTTCGTCACTGTCTACTGATAAGTTCATAGAAGCGTTTCGTAGATTTGTAGAAGGGGACGGCCGAATACAATGTACAGTTATAACGGAACTAACTTTGAAGGTTTCAACAATTTACTGAAACAAGTCGATCGGACAAAAGTCACGGAGTATTGTCTAGCGCAAAAGATAGAATGGAAGTTTAATCCACCAAGTGCTCCCTGGTGGGGAGGATGGTGGGAGCGATTGATTCAAATACTGAAACGTATGTTGCGGAAAATATTCGGCAAAGCGTGTTTGGGCTACGAAGAAATGTTTACTATTTTATGTGATTGCGAGTCTGTGATTAATGCTCGACCCTTGACATATTTATCTGACGATCCTCGAGATCTTGACCCTATTACACCTAATTTATTTTTGCAAGAAATTCGAGAAATAGGCTTACCCGAGTATGATTTCATCGATAGAGAAAAACTAAAGGGTAGATTCAAGTATCGACAACTCTTAAAGGAAGAATTGCGTAAAAGATTCAGAATAGAATACCTCGGGCAATTAAAGTACGCTTCAGCTAGAAGATCTCTCGATAATCGTCAGATAAAAATAGGCAATATTGTACTCATTGGAAATGACTGTAATAAACGACTTGAATGGCCACTGGGTCGAGTGATCGAGCTTTTCCCTGGGAAAGATGGGATTGTGAGAGTCGTGTGTTTGCTTACGGCGAAGGGTCGATTGGTGCGGCTTGTGCAAAGATTGTGTTATTTAGAGGTAGACTCTGATGTAGAACCGGAGGAGTTGCGTAAGATTTACAACAAAAGGATTAAAGCTAAATCCGTCCCTCGAGAACTAAATGTTAATGAACCAAAGCGAGCGTCAGACGAAGTAGGTTTAAGAGTTGAAAATGTTCCTTATAAAACTAGAAGCGGACGTACTGTGAAACGTATCAAAAAATTTTAATTATATTAAGTTTCTTTAGATTTTCACTGGTTTTTGAAACGTGAATATCTGAAGGTGGGAGGATGTTAGAAAGTCATTAGATTATAAAAGCAGTAATTCTGCGCTATCCTTATATGTTACTGGTCTGAAAAGATAATTCTTTTTTTTATTATAAGTTGATACGACTCTATTGTAGAAGAGAGCGCCCCGAGTTTTTTTTGTTTTGTGGTTGTTGGTGGTCTCGTCGCCAAGTCGAGCTCCTATCTCAAGCGCCTCTGTATCTCCAAGTCAGAATATACCGTAATTTTTGTTCAGTTCAATCAGTCTCTAAGGTTTTTTCAGTATATGCTGCAACGCATTTTTTCCCTCGGTATCTCGAAAAAGCACGCGCAACTTCGTCGTGCTCGGTATTAATTATTCGCGGACGAACTTCGATACTTACGGTATTTGGGCGCCAGGTACGGTCAGGCCGCACCGCTCATCGTTATCTCCTTAATCGATAAATCGCACGACGGCTCAACCGCGGTAGCTCGGTATCATGATTTTTGGTAGAGTGGCGTGGTTCTTTTTCGCGAGGGGAAGGAGGCCCGAAATCCCGGAGAGAGAGAGAGAGAGGACTAACGACACAGACAACAACGTCACATATAAAATAATATAGAATGTATTTTCTACGATCTTTACATGGGGACTGGTTAATATCGCTAAATTAACCCGAGATCGTCACTTCTTCTCGAAATACATAGTATGCTCGACTGTAACCGTTTATCTCGGTAGCATTTCGACAATTCTCTCGTGTCTCTTCCTGTATTAACTTTAAATCAATGACTTAAACAAAAACGATATAGTGACTAATGACTCTATACAATCTTGCGAGACGTGAATTTGACGTAGATACAAGGACTGTCGACTCGGTACGGCGCCCCTCGAAGGCGAAGAAGGCTAATGAATAAAGTAATTATTAACGCGGATCTCAACCCGGGCCCCGTGCTTTCTACGCAACAATTATCTCGGTAACATAAAGAATTTAATAATGGCAAACGAACCTATCGGCTCGGTAACGCGATTCAGGTAACTTTACTATTACACGGGTCCCTGCCGAGTCCGCGCTTACCGGGAAGTCGAAGTGGGGGCCTTACAATCGCTTCGTCGCCGGTCGATGCTCCTTGATCCGTCGGGGTCGCCGTCACGTCGAGCAGTGATTTGCGATGGGCCGGCGGCACGCCGGTAGCCTCACGCGGTGGCGCTGCGCGCGCTGTTCAGGGCCGGAAATCGATTTTAACTTCGATCTCGATTTTTATCTCCGGTCGCCGGCTCTCTTACGCCGTTGTACATAATTTTGTTTTCTTCTTTGCTCTCGGGAGTCCGGTCGTCGCAGCGTTATGTTGGCGGCTCCGAACGCATCTCGGACGGCCCTCGTAATTAATTTAAGCTGGCCTTTCTCTAATGCAGGGATCCTCGCGGGGTGATCAGTCCCGTGTTCCTCGTTCCTCTCGGGATGCTGTGTCGGGCCCCTCGGAGTTAACTATCCTCGTCTCGGGATGTAGGCGCCTGTTTCTCCTCCTCGTGCTGACTGCGATTCGTAGGCTCTCCGAGGCAGTAAAAAATGACCCGGCAGAAACAGTCCTTATGCGACTCGGTATAATTCGGAATAAAACGACATCGGTCGCATACCTGGCCCTTCGCGCGATTCCGCTCCGTGCGCACCGCTCTCGACCCCACTGCTCTCCTCACCCGGATTCGCTTCCTCCGGATTTCTTCTTCCTATAACAATTACACTCCGGGCCCACCACCTCAACTCCCGATACTCCATCCGGAAAACGCGAGTCGGCGTAAAGTTCGCCGCTCGCTCACAAAATCTCTTAAACTAGTACGCCCTTTTTGACCGTTCCCGGCTGGGCGCGTCCGCCCTTGTGACGGGTGCAAAACGCCACGTCACAATGCGTACGCCTCACTTTCCCGATTATTCGTTATTTAACAGTGCCCTTAGATACCGAGAATGAAGAGGCGTTCCTATTCTTACGAGAATACGGCTTCCTGGACGACATCGAGGGATCGTTATCTACCGACAACGCGACGGTTTTGAGTCGCGCGCTGTCGCTGTTTCAAGAATACTATAAATTGTCTGGTAATGGTGTCTTAACCTCGGATACGCTCCGACTTGTGCGTAAAGGGCGATGCGGTGTCAGAGATATTTTGAATCAAGCTATCAGTGGGCGCAAATGGCCTAGAACGCATCTCACCTGGAACTTTCAATTAGCGAACAAGCATCTTTTACAAATAGCTGAAGCCGCGTTCGCATTATGGACCGCGAATTCGTCGTTAACGTTCGAGCGCAATACGTTACATCCTGATATCTTGATATCGTATCGGGATGGCGCCCACACGTTTGCGGATCAAAAAAACGGCGAGATTTGTCCGGAGCAGTTCGACGGTGCCGGACGTGTGCTCGCTCACGCATACTTTCCCACGGGATCGTCCAATTTTGTGTCGGAAGTGCACATCAACCACGCTGAACCGTGGCATATATACTTGAACAAAAATCCTCCGAATACGTATCATTTACTTCAAGTCCTGACGCATGAAATAGGTCATGCTCTAGGAATACTGCACGGTACGCGAAGAGACTCGGTAATGTACGCGTTTGTACCTTCGGGTGGGAATCAATTCCCCGTCAAGTTAAGTATAGAGGACATCCTTGCTGTTCAAAATCTGTATGGACCTAAGGACGAAAAACATGTTTCGACAACAACAATTCCTATAACTACTACTATAGCTCCAACGACAACGAAGACGGTCACGTTCGATAACCCTTCTGACATGGATCTATGCGCGTTGCGACATTTGGATGCGGCATTGATATTAAATCGTCGCATGTACATCGCGCGCCAACGTACCGTATGGTCGGTTAGCTTGAACGAAAGAATTTACGGTAAACCGATGTCGTTGCCCGATTACATGAGATTTCTTCCAGCCAATTTCACGAGTTTGTCAGCCGTGTATCAAAGGCCCTCCGGAGATCTAGTGTTATTTGTAAATAATTCGATTTATATGGTTAAAAATCCTAGTTTTACGCTAAGCCCAGATTGGCCCAAAACTCTCGCGGACATTAGACTTCCTCCAAATGTCAAGATCAACGCTGCGATAAACACCAATACGGGACGAACCTTCGTGATCTACGACGACGATAAAGTAGCCGAGATTGATGAATGTACTATGATCGCGACTAAACATAGCTCGTTACAAGAAATATTTCCCGAAATACCGCCCTTGATAACGTCGGCGTTTCGTCATATTGATGGTACTCTATTCTTCTTTACCAAACGTCAATTTTACGTATTCAACGAGTTCACCAATACCGTGATAGCGGGCGGTCCATTTGACTTGTACGCCCTCGGTATCGAGTGCCCCAGAAACGGATTAATGCTGCAAATACGCAACCTTCTCGATCGAATTTATCGTATCGGTGACGTATTTACGAGCGATGCTGACGACTAACACTAAGAAGAGGATGAATCGAAGACAGTCGTTTATACATTTATTTAATAGGAAAAAATATGAGAAAGGGAGGGGGTTTTTGCGCGAGTATAAAAGCTGATCCAAAACTTAGGAGCTTCAGTCTCGCAACGTTAAAACAGATACGGTGTTAGTCAAGAAATCGAAAAAATGTACGCGACGAAGCAATCCACCGACGATCGATCCGCGTCGAAGTTCGAGAATCGTCACGCCGATCGCGGAGACAGCGGGCCTACAAAAAGAATAAAAATGGACAATGGGTAAGAGTCTAATTAATCTTCTTTTCATCTATTAGCATGTAATTTCCATATATCTGTATACATGATCGTTGTATTTCCAGATGCGACAACTATACGCTGAAGCGTGAGATGAACGTCGCGCTTCAACCGATCAGAATTCTGGGAAGAAGATACTCGCTAACTAAAACAGCGTACAAATATCTGGACATTGGCGTTAACGTTAATCGACCCTCTTACGTAACTATCGTTCTAGGAGATTGTCATGGTAAAGAGATCTCGCTCTCGCCGAATATGTGGAAGGAACTGCTCGATCTACGGCAGACGATACTACCGTATTTTAAGTGCAACGACGACGACGAGACGCGCGCTCCATCACCGATACACATCGATCATTTGACGCTTCGATTCAGCAAAATTAACAATCTCCGGATACTACTTTTGGAAACGCCAAAAGTCCGTTTAGCTATATCAACGGATACCGTGCTCGGTTTATTCAATCTCGAGTATTGCGTAAACCGACTCGTTACTTCGTTAAACGGTATAATTACCAGCGTAGATAACAAACTAACGCGTTTCCTGGAAATCGCGGCTAACGTTACGGATCCCGCGAGCATCCCGATGACGATACGCGACAGCGAATCCTTCGATCGAAACGACTTGATCGATTGCGAACTGCAGGCTCTATTATTTGGAATAGCTTCTTAATAGATTTTACAACTAGTTTATATGTAACCCATCGCTTAAAATCATAAATAAAGCCCTTTCTCCAAATATACGATTGATATCTTATTATTCAATACCTACCATCCTACACTCAATAATTTGAAAATACATATTAATACAATAATAAAATCTATTAACTCGTCGTTCAAATACATATTAATATGATTATAAATCTATTAACTCATCCTTATCGTCGCTAAGGTCAAATCAAATAGATTACGTCTATCTAATAGGTCAAAAGTGTCATTCAATAACACGCTAGATTAGATTTAATTTATTCAAATTTAATAAAAAAAACAATCGCATATGGATTTTTATATGTACGACGTCAAAATAAGCTCGTACATGATGCAACCGGATGCGACTTCTGTCTGCGTCCTTGAACATGCGCGAACTTGAAACGTCCGATTAATTGAAAAATTTATTAAAAACTTATTCAAGTTTAATAAAAAAACCCTCAATCGCATATGGATTTTTATATGTACGACGTCAAAATAAGCTCGTACATGATGCAACCGGATGCGACTTCTGTCTGCGTCCTTAAACATGCGCGAACTTGAAACGTCCGATTAATTGAAAAATTTATTAAAAACTTATTCAAGTTTAATAAAAAAACCCTCAATCGCATATGGATTTTTATATGTACGACGTCAAAATAAGCTCGTACATGATGCAACCGGATGCGACTTCTGTCTGCGTCCTTGAACATGCGCGAACTTGAAACGTCCAAATAATTTGAAAAATTTATTAAAAAACAATATTAAAGACGCGACTTAGAGTCAGCGTCTTTAATCGCGGAAAAATGCGCATTTGATTGCGCTAAATTTAAAAACCCATAAATGTATGGGGATTTTAAAATACACGCCGCGACTTTGAACGGATGTGATGCAACCGGACGCGACTTAGAGTCAGCGTCTTTAATCGCGGAAAAATGCGCGTTTGATTGCGCTAAATTTATAAACCCAAAAATTTATGAGGATTTTAAAATACACGCGAACGAGCTCGACAAGATGAAACATTCATACGCAAGCTCGCGCGTGACGCAACCGAGCGCGAAAATCCCGCGCAAACTTCGCTCGCGATACATTCTCTCTCTCCGTCTCTCTCTAAATAGATACAGTTCCACTTCCACCTCCAGAGTCAAGGGGTCAACTATCAATAAACTCCAACTAATTACTCATACAACATCTAAAGAATCTAAACTCATATACCTCTAAACACCTCCTCTCCCCCTCTACTCCCCCTCTGCAGCCTACAAGCCAATAAAAAGTGACGTCATGCGCTATAAACAACTCCCCTCCCCACCACCTATACAGCCTACAAGCCACTAGAAACGTGACGTCACGCGGTCTCTTGTCTATATCGCTGTCTCTCTCACTCCAATGGGAAATATCGCTCTTTCTCTCTCACTCCAATGCAAAAAGTGAGTTAGAACCCGCATTATATTGCTACTTAAAACGATTTCAAAATGGTAAATGTCAATAGATGGGTCACCTGGCATCTCAAAACCTGCTTTAGATGCAATACGAAGAAATGTTAAAAAAGCTAAAGAACAGGGTAAAGAGATATATTGCGGAATAACTGTTGACGATATGTCAATTAAAAAGCTAGTAGAATGGAATAGCAAAAAACTAGTAGGCCATATTGATTATGGTACTCAATTAAATAGTGATTCCTTACCAGAGGCAAAATATGCCATGGTTATAATGGCTGTAGCTTTGAATATGCATTGGAAAGTTCCAATAGTATATTACTTTATAGATGGTTTAAGTGGAATACAAAGAAGTGAAATTGTTTCACAAGCTATAATTGCTTTACATGAAATCGGAATTAATGTAGTTTCCATTACATGTGATAGTGCATGTAGTAATATAAGTATGTTAAATAACTTGGGAGCAAATATTACTCTACAAAAACCAAATAATCTTTTGAAAAATAAAAAAGATAAAAATGACAAATGTAGTCAACCAATGTCCAACGTAGCAATTAATGCTCAAAGTAAAAGAGATAATAAAAATAATGATAATTAATTATTATCGTTGGTAGAAAATTTGAAAACATATTTTCCTCATCCAGTTATTAAAAAAATATATGGGTAATACTAGATGCCTGTCACATGATCAAGTTGATACGCAATGCTTTTAGCAATAAAAATCTAATTACTGCAGAAAATGAAATTATATCATGGAAGTATATAGAAAATCTTGTCCTAGTCCAAGAAACTAATAATATTCATGCTGCAACTAAAATAAGACGTAGACATATAAATTGGGAACAAGAGAAAATGAAAGTTAAATTGGCTGTTCAGACTTTAAGCACTAACAATGCAAATGCTTTAACTTATCTAAATAAAGAATGTCAAATGCCTCAATTTAAAGAAAGCGAAGCAACAGCGCACTTCTGTCTCACAATGAATAATATGTTCGATCTTTTAAATTCTCGAAACATATTTTGCAAAACTGAATTCCAAAAATGTATATCAAGAAACAATTTTCCAACTATTGAAAACAAAATTGATGCTTATATTAAATACATAGTTTCATTGAAACATAATGAAAACACTCCAATTTTACGAACAGAACGGAAAACTAAATTATTAGGCTTTATAGTTTGCCTAAAAAGTGTTGTTGGTGTTTATAAACAATACATACAATCATCTGAAAATAAATGGGACTATTTATTAACGTATAAAATATCGCAGGATCACCTTGAACTTTTTTTTTTGCGATTCGTAGTAGAGGTGGTCATAACAATAATCCATCTTGCCGACAATTTGAAACTGCTTTTAAACAATTACTTGTTCATTGTGAGATAGGTGGTTCTGTTCAATCTTCGTGGACAATGGGGAACGAATTCAACGTAGACAGTGCACTTTATTTAGAATACTTTATTATATAAAATTATTATTCTTAACGTGAGACACGATAAAAAGCGCGTGCACACACATGGCACAAGAGAGGGAGCGACGACAAAAAAGAGACAAGAGCGACCTCTCTCTCGTATTGGAAATCAGCGAGCGCTGTCTGTAATAGCGCCGTGATGCTATTGGTTCTATCGAGCGCGATCAAGAATGTCAATGACCCGCGCAACTTAAACTAAACAGTATCCGGAATGTGAAACGAAATGAAACATAAACTAATGACGCTAGTAATTAAATGTGAAACGAAATGAAACATAAACTAATGACGCTAGTAATTAAATATTAAGTCGCAATATTATAACAAGTTCAGAATATGCCAATAGTATACCTTAAGACACTACTTCCTTTTTACATGCACCATTAACAACAAACAAAAGTTCAATCGATGAATTAATACATTCCATTCCACATTCAAACGAGCATGAATAATTAATATTTTAGATATTGAGGAACATGATTATGCTATACTTAATGTTTATATGAATTGTAATTCTGCTTATATTGACGATATAATATCTTATATAGCGGGATTTATTGTAAAATCTATTAAGAGGATGCTGGACTGAATGTTTTACCGACCGAAAATTATTTCTTTTTTTACGTTGATCTTTTTATTGGTTGAATAGAATAATAAATGCTTTTCCACGATTAAAGTACACATAGCAACAAAGTGCTGAATGTCCGATTTTATGTTAATTTTATGTTAATAACACGTATTTATGTTATATATGTAATACACGTATGCACGAAAAATTTTGAACACACTATTCTCTTTCACTAAACTTCTAAACTCATTTCTAAAAGTTCACCTACATTTTTTCATGCAATTTCTAGCCCAAACCGGTCTCCTTTTGTACATACAAACTGCAAATCTTTTATATTAAGCAATATTGTTTCGACCTGACGGCGTCAGGTTAGGTACATAATATCATTACATATTGAACATACGTAATATATATATATATAAATGATATAATATTAATCTTGATATATGTTTCTTTTAGTGCTTGTATAAGAAAGAAAAATCGTTCCATAAGAACCTCAACAATACAATACCAAGAGTTGGTTAAATACATGGAAAGTCACTCAATTTGCATCTAGCAGATATCTAACAAAAGAAGGGAAAGCACACTATGCCCAGCAATGCACAGTGGGCCAGGAGACCAGGAAAAGTGGCCAAAGGTCGACTCCAGAGATAAGGTCAGGCAAATGTCCTGTCGTAATCTTGATAGTCTAAAGTAGTTATTTTGAAAATTTCACCCGATTTGATCGGCTGCTTTTCATTTGACAACAACTTAAACTTTTAAAATCATATATGCAATCGAAGATTTTACTTTCCAAATATTTCATTGGTACTGTTGTATTTCAGCAAATAAAATATCTTTTATTACTTTGCATCCATTATTCTATATAGACAAATCATTATAATAGAGCACAAAGTAAATAGTGCCAAATTTAAAAAATGGCGTAACTTTATACTGATATATTTCTGAATTTCGATGGTTTGCGCATACTTTTGAATCGTGGCTCCCCTAGGTTTTGCTAGTTATCGACATTAATAAGGTAGTATTGAGTTCCTTCGAGTATGTACTATAAGAATATGGCGCCCACTTTTGCCCGTTTTTGCATAATTTGAAGAATTTTATAATAATTCGAAACTGTGCGCGCATGCAAGATGTAAAGAATCGGTTTGTGCGCATTGTGTACCATAACCAATATCAATGTCAAAATACGGTTTAGTTCAGAATTGTTGAATAATTTGTAATATATTTGTAATATATTAAAAATATGTAATATATTTTGCAGATCAACGTTATATTATTTTTCTGACTTAAACAAATATACTCTGTGATAACCAGAAAAATGCACTCATTAAGCATTAATGGATTCATTATCATATCTGTACTGTAAACATCGCAGTCTTCTCTAAGAGAGGGCGATAGATTAATATACACGTTATTAAGTGTCTGCATAATACACTGTATTTCCGTCATCGCATGCCAACAAGGGTATTAATAAATATATATTACGTTTTATTAAAAGTGTTCCAACAGCTTTCCTCAATCGAGCCAAATCATCAGGTTTGACATACTTAATATTCTTTTTCGCCAAAATGTATTAACTATATATTACGATTCGGTAATTCTCGAATCGGCCGCAAGGTGGCTATTGAGTGGAGTCTAAACTTATAAGCAAAATAACACCAAATGTATAATATATACTATATGTTTGACTAAAGAATAAACTGGTTGTCTCAAAATTTTAAGATTTGGAGCTTTGAAGGATTAAAGATTTGATTGAAAAATAAAATTTATTTGATTGAGGTCACTAAGAAGCGAATATCCCTTATAGTTCTTAAGTTTATTATTCGACTACTTTTTCTATCTGTTTTTATCTGTTTGTCTATTTCTCCCTCTATCTCTACTTTAGACATAAAGATCATTTGTAAAGATGTCCATATGCACCAAAAAAGAAATTCTACAACAAATTTCAAATTTCCGTCAAAAAGATTTGAGTATACAATACATTTTGGCGAAAAAGAATATTAATATTAAGGAGGTGAGACCCGATGATCTGGCTCGATTGAAAAAAGCTGTTGGAACACTTTTAGCAAAACGTAATATTAAATACAAAGCCGCTAATAGAATGAAAGAGAGATTCGAGCAACAGTTTTTTAAGCTAATTGCAGGCGTTCTATTTGGCATGAGCGACCTCAAGATTTCTTGATAATCAATTTTTATGCAAAACGACAAATTTTTATAAGTTTCAGTCGCCATGTTGGTTCCCCCATTTTGAATTTTGAATTTTTGACATCATATTCGCTATCAGCGACCTCAAGAACCCTCATATATCCAGTTTCATTGATAATGACCAATTTTTATGAATTTCAGTCGCCATATTGGATCCGTCATTTTGAATTTTTAGATTTTGACATCATATTCGTTATTAGCGACCTCAAAAACCCCCATATATCAAGTTTTATGAAAACCCGACAAAATCTTGAATTTTGGCCACTTTTCCTTGTCTCCTGGCCCACTGTGGAATGATGTGAAAACGGATGGCAATGTGCTTAGTCCGCTTGTGAAATTCGGGATTCTTTACAAGACGTATTGTACTCTGGTTGTCTATGAACAACACCGTAGCTTCGGAACATCCGTGTCCGATATCGCTTAGTAGCTTTCTAAGCCAAATCATCTCTTTTGCCGCAGAAGCGGCCGCCACATATTTTGCCTCGGTCGTACTGAGGGTCACGAGTTTCTGCCTTTGCGAAGACCATGTAACTGGCCCATTGACTAGCATAAAAACATATCCCGTAGTTGACCTGCGCGTCTCAATGTCATTCGCATAGTCTGCATCTGAATATCCTACAACCTGAAGAAGACTCTTGCCGCTTCCATAACGAATACCCAAATCTAACGTACCTTTTAAGTACTTTACAATACGCTTTACAGCTAACCAATGACTTTCATCGTAATTATTCAGGTACTTACTGAATGCGTTTACGCGAGTACGCAATATCTGGTCGAGAAACGATGGCCAGAAACATAAGAGACCCGACAGCTTTTCTAAACGGTATCTTTGATCGGTTAACTTCCTCAGTATCAACTGGCCGCAAGCGAACATGAGGATCCGCAGGAACACTTACTATCTTTGCATCATTTATGCCAAATTTTTCGATCACATGCTCTAGATACGTTCTTTGATGGAGGAACATCGTTTTCTCCTTTCGATTTCGCTTGATCTGTAAACCTACAAACAGACTTGTATCTCCGATCGTAATTTCGTATGAATTTCGCAAAACTTTAATGACACTATCTAACACACACTTTGATTTTGCTGCAATTAGACCGTCATCTATGAAAATAGCAAGGTACACATTACATTTTTCTATTTTTCCAGTGAAAACACAATTGTCCGCATCACTTTGGACAAAGTTAAACTGTTTTAAGAAAAGTTTAAAAATCTTGTTCCAGCACCTCGATGCCTGCTTAAGGCCATACAATGACTTTTGCAATTTGCATACATACACCCTTTTACTCTAAGATTATTATCGAGACCCTTCGAAATTTTCATGTATATTTCTTCATCTAACTAACCATAATGAAACGCCGTCTTTACATCAAATTGCACCATTTCCATGTCTTCGTGTGCAACCAGAGCTAGCAGCAATCTGAGGGAGTCGTATCGGACGACAGGAGAGAATGTCTCGTGATAATCGAGACCAGCTTTCTGGAGGAAACCTCTCACACACAGTCGGGCCTTAAAACGGTTGATTTCCCCGGATGCATCTCGCTGAGTCTTGGTTCTTTTCGTGGGATTGAAGTTCCTCTTTGATTGCGTTGTGCCACCTATCCGCATTTGGTCCCGACACTGCTTCTTAGAAGGAGGAGGGTTCATCCCATTCTGCTATGTTTACTTTAAATCTGGATGGCCGTTTGATTCGGCTCCGATCTCTCAGACTTGGACGTTGATCAATGGGCTGTTGGTCTCCATCCTCATCTGGTTCAATGACACCTTCATTGTTTCCCTCTTTTTTCTTATCTGCATGTAAGATCCCTGGCCAGAAATTCTTTGGGCACGCACCCGATGCCGCTATATTCTTTTCGTTGAATATCACGTCTCTCACTTCAATGACGCGTTTCGTCCCAGGATCGTAGAGCCTGTAGATTCCTGAGTTTCCCTTGTAACCAACCAGCATCATCTTCTTGGCTTTTGAGTCAAGCTTGCCTCGTAGTTGCTTTGGCACATGCACAAACGCGTCCGATCCAAATATTCTTAGATTGGACAGATCCGGCTTCTTGCCAGTCCACATTTCAAATGGGGTTATGTTGTCCACTTGACTTGAGAGTGGAGATTTAAGATGTAAACGGCTGTATTAACTGCTTCCGCCCACAGAGCAGCCGACAGCTTTCTTGCTTGCAACATTGATTTGGCGCTTTCGACAATCGTTCTGTTATCCCTCTCTGATCTCCCATTCTGTTGGGGTGTATACGGGACAGTATTTTCCAGGCGAATTCCTCTTGAGGTGAGATATCATTGCAGCTCAGTGCTGCAGTAATCTCTTCCATTGTCTGCCCGGAGAACATTCATTGTACGCCCAAATTTGTTGCTGATCATCTTCTCATATTCCTTAAATTTTTCGAACACGTCTGCCTTGTGTTTAATGAACCTCACATCGCGGAAGCATCATCTTTAAACAACACGAAATATCTCGCTCCGCCCAGTGAATGCACTGACATGGGTCCACATACGTCCGTGCATATCAACTCCCCTGGTTGATAACTCTTTAATGTTCCCTTGAACGGCAGCCAGTGCAGTTTGCCAAACTGACACGGTTCGCAAAAGAAGTCCTCCTTTTTGCTTAACTGAATGCCCTTCACGAGACCTTTTTTAGTCATCTCACAGATTGATTTACTATTGATGTGTCCTAAACGTTCGTGCCATGTCTTGAGGTCAGTTGTGGACACGTTAGCTTCCTCGGAGTTTCTTACTCTGAAGAGCATCCGGTATATTCTATTTTCTTGTTTCACGCCTTGCGCCATCATCTTCTGATTTGCGGAGATTGTGACACACCGTCCCTTGAAATTTACCTCATAATTTCTTGACGTGCACACCCCGACAGAGGAAAGATTTTTTCGAATCTTCGGGACGTAGAGAACGTTTTCGATTCTTCCTGGTTTCCAGCTTCCATCCACGAATTTCTCTATTTGCACAACCCCGGAACCTTTCACTTCACAAACACCGTTGTCACCGAGTGCTATTGTCTCTCCCCGGGAGAAAGAAACGTGAGCCAGTCCCGCCGGAATGTGATGTGCCTTGAGGCACCGCTGTTGGTAAGCCATACTTCATCCATACCGGCTGCCATCATCTGACTCACTACCGCAGCGCTACACTTGTTGCCTCTGACAGTGTTATCGGAAGTTTCTGCCATGAATGCACAATCATTCGGATTTCCGACATCCTTTTCTTCTTCCGGCAGTTTCGAGCATAATGCCCTTTTCCTTTGCAAAAGAAGCATTCGACGTCGCTTTGCTTCTTTGGCTGACACGATGCTTTCTTCTTCGTGCCTACCGTACTTTTCGTATTTTACCGTATTTTCTTCCGTATTTTACCGTATTTTAACTAAAAAAACCGTTATACAAAGTAGTTGCCTTAATTTCCTATAAAAATAATATCAAAAAATTGCGCGAACTGAATAAAAATTTGTTATAAAATTTATTTATTTTATTTCCAATATTAAGAAAAATTATATTTAATACATTGCAATATAATTAAAGTAGTGGGGCGTATAGCTAAAATAGAATTATTTTATAATTAACTAAGTGCACAATTATAATTTGCCAATAACCATATATATTCTAAAAAATTTAATAAAAAAATAATTATATAAAACAAAAAACAAAATTAAAAATTAAAAACTGCAAAAATTAAAAATTTATACAAAATCAAAAAATAAAAAAGATTTTAATTAAAAGAACTTGGCGCTGCTAAACTGACCAATATGCTAATGATATTAACGTACTTAATACATTTACGTTGAGTTAATGCAGTTATTGATGTAATAGTATTTATTAACAATGTAAATATCCAACAAAGATCCAACAAAAAAACTAATTAGAAATCTCCACGAGATGCTCGCGAGATGGAAGAAACGCGATTATATCACAGACAACATTTATAAAAGACTTAACTGTACGGATGGCGTATTACCCAGAGCCTATGGTGTGCCAAAAATTCACAAGCCGGGTTTCCCTCTCCGTATCATCGTATCATCTAAGAATAGCCCGTTATATGAATTAGCCACTTTTTTACACAACATCATTAACGACTCCATACCAGCAGCTAACAGCAGAATCGACAACAGCTTTCAACTCGTCGAAAAATTAAGAAACAAGCATTTTCCGGACAACCATAAACTGCTATCATTAGACGTGGTTTCTTTGTTCACCAACGTACCGACAGATCTAGCCTTGGAGAGCGTAACAAAAAGATGGAACTCCATTGAAGAAAAGTGCACCATTCCACGCGACGAGTTCATGGCGGCAGTCCGGTTCGTCTTAGATTCCACCTATTTCATTTTCGATAACGTCTACTATCAACAGACGTTCGGCACACCTATGGGCTCCCCGCTATCTCCAGTCATCGCCGACATCACTCTACAAGATCTGGAGACGAGGGCGTTCGAGATTCTCCCAGTAGATCTCCCATTTTTTTATAGATACGTAGATGACATCTTGTTGGCCGCGCCTTCCTCCATGTGTAACAACATATTACACACATTCAATTCATTACATAAACGTCTATAGTTCACCATGGAGGAGGGTGAGGATAACCAAATCAATTTTCTGGATGTCACTCTGATTATCAGAAACAACGTTATTAACTTTGACTGGTACCATAAACCAACGTTTTCAGGGAGATATTTGCATTTCGAGTCTCGACACCCTCTCTGCCATAAAAAAGGCACCGTCATCGGCCTCATAGATAGAGCATTTCGTCTTTCTCATCCGGATTTTCACCAAAAAAATCTGAAATTCGTAATTAACACGACACTCAATAATGGCTACCCGTTAAAATTCATATTTGAGACTTTACATGAAAGACTCAAAAAATTAATTGCATCACATAATATGAAAAACGATAACTCGAGCATTACGAATTATATTGACATAAATAACTTAATTAAATCGAGTTACTTCAATATCCCGTATATACCGACAATTTCGGAGCGATTTGGACCTGTGATACGTGATCTACAAACAAAATTATCTTATACTAGCATGAACAAGCTAAGAAAGTACATACGCGTACATAAAGATATATTGCCGAAAGAATCACATAACAACCTAGTATATAAAATACCATGCAAAGATTGTGATGCCTCATACGTAGGCCAAACAGGCAGGCTATTAAAAACTCGCATCACAGAGCATCGCAATCATATTAATAAAAGAACTTCACAACACTCGGTCATCACAGATCACAGGCTAAATGGTCACGAATTCGCATGGGAGGAGGTGGAAATCCTGGATGAGGAAAGCACATACAAAAAACGTTTGATGTCGGAGATGATATTTATAAAGAGGCAAAAAAACAGCCTCAATTTACAAACCGACACCGAAGGCCTCCATCAGGCTTATCTTACGACAGTGGAGAGAATGTCAAAAATTTAAAATCACCGCGCGCCAGATTACGTCATTAGACTGATAGACTAATCACTTCGATATTCACAATGTTTACACACGCACGCACAATGTCACGCGACAACTTAAAATTTTAACATATGTTAACCGACAGTTGTGTACTGTCTCTCACGGCTCACGGTCCTGTCACCGATCGATGAAGTAAGATACCTCTCCATCATCATATAAATTTATCTAACAATCAAACCAAGCCGCAAACTGAGTAATTAATTCACACATAAAGTTACAGTCAAAATGGTTACAACCACAAAGACTCACGGCAATTTTTCCTTCACGACTGGAACCGGGAGAGGAATTATTTCGTTGAATTGACGGTAAGGTCAGTGATGACCGTGGATAAGCGAACTAACGAATACTACATGTACGTAAAGCAATTTTTTATGATAAAAAAAATTTTTTTTTCCGCAACACAAACCGCCGATAAAGAAATAATTATCCACGTATCTCCAAAATTTTAATTGTTAACGATCAACTTATAATATATTCTGTGTTACTATTTTGTATCTTTCTCTGTTCATTGACAGTTAATTATTGACATCGCTGATGATGGTCCGAAAGGAGGACCGAAACGTACGGTTTTAATAAAAGGTTTTTTTTACACATTAACCATTAAGTAGTAAAACTTATTTGCGCACCTCTTACAGCGCTTGGCTCTCATTTAGCCCGTTATATTTTATATAAGTATTTATTAAATTATAAATTAATTTTGTTACTTTAAATTACATTGCAGTTATTATATATATTATGTTGGGTTGATGCAGTTATTCGTGTAATAATATTTAAATTGAATTAATTATTTGTTACTTTAAGATACATTGCAGTTATTAATTCTAAAACTTAGCAGCGCCAAATTTTTTTAACTAAAATTTGTTCATTTTTTTATTTTGTATAAATTTTTAATTTTCGCATGTTTTTAATTTTTAATTTGTAAAAATTTTTAATTTTTAATTTTTGTATGAATTTTTAATTTTGTTTTTTGTTTTATATAATCATTTTTCTATTAAACTTTTTAGAATATACATACAGAGTGGTTTAAGAGTCCGGAAACGGTCGAATATCTTATAAACAATGCATTTTTGAAAAAATGTTTTAGACAAAAGTTGTAAGGTTTAAAAAGATCTATTTACTAATCTTATCAGTTTGACTTTGGCTGGCGTTGCCAAAGTCAGGGCAAGATCATCTTGAATTTCTTAAATGGAACTACTCTATTTTTGTTATATAAATCGATTTCTCGCAATATTCTGCATAAAAAGTTATAAGGATAGGATAGTCCAAAAGTGAATAGTTTACGAGATATTTTACTTTAACTTAACATAATCTTACATAAACTATGAAATATCTCGTAAAATATTTATTTTTCGATGATCTTACCTCAACACTTTTATGCATAAAATAATGAGAGGAATCAATTGGTGTAAAAAAACACATAGTTGTTTTTAAGAAAAAAATGTTTAGCTGCTAGTTGCAAATTACATACTTTTTGATATCATTTTTGTAGGATTAAAATAACACTATTTTGTAGATAGTTTTTTGCAGTAGTACATGTATACACAACACATGCAACATGCAAGTGAATTAGTATTATACTGTTCACGCCCTCAGTAGACAGTAGATTGCGCTAGCGGCACTACGTTATCAGCCCTTTCTCACTCTCCCTTTCGCTCTTATCAGTTTTCTCTCTTTCTCTCTCCTTCTTTCTCCTTCTTTCATTTCTCTTCGTCGCGTTTTCGAGCAATTCGAAATTGCTTGTTGAGTGTATGTATATATATATATATATATATTTTTCTTTGCTATATATGCGGCATTTAGTATGAATCGTTCATTAAAATAATTAAAAGCACAGCTCGGTCACACGAACAAAGTATAGTTGTATAAGATATGCGGAAAGTCATATTTACTTATACATGTGTTGGACGGAGCCGTCTTGCGACATCATAAAAAGATGACACATATGCAAAGAATCGAGAAATTATATTAAATAAAACATATTTTTAATGCTAGTACAAATCAATCAATTTATGCGAAATATTTAAATCATTTCCGCGTTTGTTAGTTGCATTATATAATACGATATTTAAGCGATTGTCACTAATTATATAATTTATAATATAAAGTTTTTAACATATAAAGTTTTATAACTCCATGTAACTTTTAACGCTAAATCCATTTTTTTTGCACGCAAGCTTTTATTTAAAAAGAAATATTAATTAAAAAAGATATCATAATCTTATTGCACGATTAACGTTTTGTTTAAATCATTTATTCGTAAATATATAGAAGTACAAGTACGAAGTGATAATTACATATTTAAAGATGTTTAGCATATACTACAAATAAGAATGATATAATCCCTAAAAACTTACCTTTTTAAAAAAAGGTAAATAAAAGGCGCCAAGTACACGCGCCAGTTGTGAAAAACTATTACACTGGTCGACATATCAGATGCGGATTGAGTTTCTCGAGTCATTTCCTATAGATTTTTGGCCGCTGAATCTGAATCTGGCAGCGAAATTTTTCTATCACATCTGGTTTTTGAAAAAATTAAGGTCAAAAGTACAAAAAAACGTGTTTTTTGCCATTTTTGACAAAGTATAGGTGATGAACTCGATGTGTTAGGAAATTCGAAAAAAGCTCAAAATGAAGGTTAAATAATATACTTTAGGCTAAGCAAACGCATAATTAATCCGCAATTACCTATCGCGAGCTACAAAGTTTTTTTAATTAAAAATTTTGTTTTCATTTGTATTAATTTTTAATTTTTGTATAAATTGTTAACTTTTGTTCTAATTTCTAATTTTTAATTTTTCTACTAATTTTTGATTTTTGTTTTTCGTGTTTTATATTATTATTTTTTTTATTAATTTTTTCAGGATATATGCATAAGTTTTTATTAGTTGGCGCAATTTTTTGATATCATTATTTTTGTAGAATATATTTTACACAGTAAAATAATTCTCGTAAAATATGTTTTACGGTTTAAAATAACTACTTTGTGTAGATTAAAATAAGTAATTTGTAGATTATAACACTATTGTGCGATTCCGAACGGTCGCAATCTCGATTTTTTTCCGTCGAACCGAGGGCGCGGATTGTGAGAGCGAGGAAGACAATGTGAGATACACAAGAAATTAAGTGCGACGACACAATATATTTACAAAAAACTATCTATTTACAGTGCTTGATTTCTTCAAAGAAATTATCGATAATTCCCGCTAAGAACTGTGCGCGAATTAAAGTATTAGCGCGATCGAAAACGCGAGACTAAGTGCCGCGAAAAGTGATCGATTACTTTGTGATTATAACGTGCGTCCAGCTCGAAGTACTTTCTGCAAAAGGCGCCCGGAGATCTCGGGCGGGTTATTTTATTGACACGACCTTCCAGAAGATTCCCGGCAGCAATAAATCACTCTTGTCTCAGGACAAAAGCGACAGGGAATCTTCCGGAAAGTCGGAGGTCGATAATGTTTTTATTTTTAAGTGAATCGGTTGCCCATTTGATTTTGGGCCTCCAGATGCGCGAAAGTCGGCGGATAGCGTGATGCGCAACTTGAGATGCGCGCGGCGGCGGCAGGTGCGTGAGCGAGCAGCGCGAGCCCATGTGGCAGCAGCGCTCGTTACAGACGAAATTAGATTGTATTTAATGAGTACATATTTAATGTTGGTTTCCGAACACTATTTTGAAGATATTCATTAAAACAACACTTGTATGTACATCAGTTTTTTAAAGTAATCGATTACTTGGCTATTGATTTGTTTTTTAAGAGTTAATTTTTAACAGATGTTTAACAATTTTTTATTTTTTAAACTTCTGTTACTTGTATATATATGTGTGTATATATATACAGTGGCGTGCAAAAGTTTCCGGCCAGAGACATTTCGTACTCTAATTTATTTAAAAAAAAACTTAATGATTTTTTACCATTATGAGATGTGAGTATGAGATATAGGAAGCAAAATAATATAGTAAAAGAATATTATTTATGTTCGTGAAAATATTTATTATTATAATTGTTATATTTACATGTGCAAAAGTTTCCGGCCACATAATATATTTGACGCAGTAGGACTTTAAAAAGTTGTTTACGAATAGTATCGCGTTGAATGTTTACACTTAGATCATAAGAAGTCGTCGAAGCATAAACATGGCTCGGAATACGCAAATCCAAATTCGTGAGAGAGTAATTAAATTTTCAGAAGAAGGAGTCTTCTCGTGAGATTGCTTCACTATTATCGATAGGCAAATCCACCTTGAATGATATTATTGTTAAATACCTTTCTGGATATGGTTTAAAAGATCGTCCGCGTAGTGGAAGACCACGAAAAACATCTAACAAATTAGATCGTATCATTAAATGCAAATCAACTGCGGATGTCAAGAAAATGCTGTCGAAATTGCACGCGAGCTGAAGGATGAAAACCTAGCCAATGTTAGCTGTAGTACTGTGACACGAAGACTACATGATGTGGGACTTTTTGGCCGTATAGGTATTAAAAAACCATTAATCAGTAAAAAGAATAAGAAGACCCGATTACAATTTGCCAAAGATCACCTAAATTGGACAGTCGAAGATTGGAAAAAAGTAGCTTTCTCAGACGAATCTAAATTTAATCTTTTTGGAAGTGATAGTAGACAACATGTACGACGTCCTATTGGTACGAAAAATGATGTTCGGTACCAAATTCCTACTGTAAAGCACGGTGGAGGAATACACTTCCTCCAATTGTAATCGGGTCTTCTTATTCTTTTTACTGATTAATGGTTTTTTAATACCTATACGGCCAAAAAGTCCCACATCATGTAGTCTTCGTGTCACAGTACTACGGCTAACATTGGCTAGGTTTTCATCCTTTAGTTCGCGTGCAATTTCGACAGCAGTTTTCTTGACATCCGCAGTTGATTTGCATTTAATGATACGATCTAATTTTTTAGATGTTTTTCGTGGTCTTCCACTACGCGGATCTTTTAAACCATATCCAGAACGGTATTTAACAATAATATCATTCAAGGTTGATTTACCTATCGATAATAGTGAAGCAATCTCACGAGAAGACTTTGCTTCTTCTGAAAATTTAATTACTCTCTCATGAATTTGGATTTGCGTATTCCGAGCCATGTTTATGCTTCGATGACTTCCTATGAACTAAGTGTAAACATTCAACGCGATACTTATTCGTAAACAACTTTTTAAAGTCCTACTGCGCCAAATATATTATGTGGCCGGAAACTTTTGCACATGTAAATATAACAATTATAATAATAAATATTTTCACGAACATAAATAATATTCTTTTACTATATTATTTTGTTTTCTATATCTCATACTCACATCTCATAATGGTAAAAAATCATTAGGTTTTTTTTAAATAAATTAGAGTACGAAATGTCTCTGGCCGGAAACTTTTGCACGCCACTGTATATATTGTTACGTCCCTCGGACGCCTCTTGCGATATCTCGCAAGAAATCCTTTCACACAAGCACTGTCACTCGCGCGCGAAATAAATTAATACACGTTATACACAGAATGATGTTTTAATGGAATGACGACCCTTTAGAGATACAAAAAAGAAGAAATACAATGATAATGGAAATATTGTCTGTGGTCGCGTAACACGTCAATTCGGTTTGACAGCTAGACCAAGACTAAAGATGGTGCCGATAAACAAAGGAAAGTCCGGAGTTGTTGATAAACAACGTTCTTGACGACGATCTTCCGGAAACGTATACGGGGTGATCCCGAGGATGAGGATGCAGATCCGAGGGGGCGCAACAATATATACATAACATATATAATGTATATACATATATACATATATATATATATGTATATACAGGTTGTTTCTAAATAAGTGCGAAAAATTTTAGGAAATTCTTTGTCGAAAATTAAGGGAAGTTTTTCATATAATCATATACTCCTATATCTCTCCCTGAGATGTTACACTCCTCCAAACTCCTCAGGGAGGGATATAGGAGTATATGTTTATATGAAAATCCCCCTTAATTTTTGACAAAGAATCATCTCCTAAAATTTCTCGCACTTATTTAGAAACACTCTGTATATATACTGCTCAAAAAAATTATGGCATAGAAAATATTTGCCGAAAATTGACCAACATTGACTGCCGATCACTTCGCGAAAAATTATCGTAGACGAACGATTTTTTTTTCAAAATGAAGCTTGAAGTCTCTACTTTAAGAATGTACCTCCATTTTTTGAATGCGATGCACCTCTACCCCTCTAACCCCTTAAATCTGAGGGCATGTTTGGCATACTGAAAATTGCAAAGTTTGACGGAATGCACGGACGTGGAAAAATTGTTTACGGGGACGCCGTTTACATCGTCATAAAGTTCAAATGTTCCACTTCAATTTGGAAAAAAGCGAAGTCGATACGATTTTTTTTCGCAAAGTTACAGCCCTTTAAAGGACGATGGGTAAAGTAACCTGATTTTGGCCCTGGCGATGGAACCTTTCTTATGCATGTTTTCTTATATTTTTTGATGCAAATATTTTCTATGCCATAATTTTTTTTAGCAGTGTATTATCTTGTATATGTATTTTCTATATACCTATATATAGGACGTTCTTTCTCAACCGGAACCCCATCTCCAAAATTGGTTTAACTTTAAACAGTCGTGCAAGTGCTTAAAATTTAGCTAATTGCATCTACTTTCTGATGCCGAGTGGCGTTTTTCAAAATTCAATATGGCGGATATAATCATTAATCATAACTCAATATAGCGACTATAATCAGTGGACGGCCAATAAAATTTGGATTTTCAATGTGAAAGCTTTCATAAATCAATTAATTTTGTTGCATTTTAGATGAAAATCGACATTCTGTGGTCGCTGATGACGAATCTGATGTACATATTGTCAAAACCAAAATGGCGGATCCAATATGGACGATCTAACCTATAGGTGTATAAAAAAGTTCGGGACCTCTGAAGAACTTGGTCTGAAACATATTTTTGTAAAAAGCTTTAAATACAAAAGCTGTCAGGTTTCAAGCCACCTATCCGGTATTGCCATTCCCCATAACCCCAAACCCTCTAATCCCATAACCTCAAACTTCAAACCTGGCTTTTGTAAAAATTTTGATGCGGAGCTTGTTTTAATTGCTGGCTAGGAATCAATATTCAGTTTTATCTACACCTCATATACAAGTTTAGAGCCATTAGGAGCATTTGAGTACTTTTTAATCAATAGCACTCGATCCTTTTGTACTATAAAGCAATGATTTTTCAATATTTGTGGGACTGGTGGAGCTTTGTCAAACCTTTTTCTCAGAAACCTACTAACTTTTTTATGCTCTTTTTGACTGTAAAATAATGTGGTTATATTTCTAAAATGTTTCTGACCCCAATTGACAAGTTTTTGCAGGGATAGAATGGTTTCGGTTGGCTTAC
The DNA here is from genome assembly GCA_963971435.1 of Lasius platythorax. Lineage (NCBI taxonomy): Eukaryota > Metazoa > Arthropoda > Insecta > Hymenoptera > Formicidae > Lasius > Lasius platythorax. The sequence goes on along the minus strand of OZ020537.1, from coordinate 20,261,141 downwards.
ATAAAAGACTATTTCGTGCAGCTTCTCTTTTGATTAAGGCCCCAATACCATCTGAAGCGCCTTTGCCGTGTGCAGTCGCTTGAACATGCCATTCAAGGTCAAGATTTTGACACCAAAATCTTCTTCATGATGAATGAGATTAACCATCTGGAACTTATTCTTGAAGTGCTGTTTTGCACCATCGCTAAAATAAATAATTTTTTTTACGTGAAGGCCTTCCTTCACATGTGATATCAACAATTTTTGTTCTGTATAAATGGCAGCTGTATCGTGGTGTGTGCTATCTGATAAAAATACCAGACTCATGTGTTTCAGTTCTGAATTTTTTTATAGTAATATATTACAGGGAATACGGTACATTGGGTGTTATTAAAATAAAACGCTTGTGACACATCTTGAACTATGTATTTGTAATTTTCAGAAAAATCCAATACAATGAGTACTTCAATCATATCTAGATTTTTTGTCTTCAAAGAACTGCGACTGTTATTTCGCAATGAATGAATGAGGTTTTAAAATCAATAACTTATTACATAATTCTTCCATAAAATCTATTGTAGAGAGGATTTGAGTTTGCAAGATCTGTCAACTCCAGTCGAGGCACTGAATTGTACATAATGAATGTTTTTCTCCTCCAATAATTGTTGTAAAAAAACTCGCAATATCTGAACATTTGTCACATTCACCAAGAAAGCAATTCACACTAGGATTCTTACATTTGATTTGCTGTAAGCAGCCCTTATAATCACTTATTAGGTTTTCTAAATGCTCGGTGAGTTGCCTAATGTTAATAGCATCCAACATCAATTTACAATCCTGATGAATCGTGCAGACGCAGACGGAATGGGTTCCGCTGGCGCCCGCAAGAATGCAATGTTTTGGACGAAATTGTGCAAATTTGCTGAAGCTCACTGGAAAGTCTGGATGGCTTTCTTTATATGTATGGTAAAGCACCCTTAAATCTAAGAGGAGAAGACGTTTCTGCATCAAACAGCGGTCTTCATCGGTTCTCACAGAAACAACATCTTTCTTACCAGGCATGATTCTACTGTTTTCATCATTAGTATAGAAATCTTTTATTTTTTCTACAGTAGGTTCCGGTAATGGTGCACCAGTCTTCGCTACAGTATCTGCTAAAACACCTCCTGAAGCTCTAAGATCCTTAGCTTTTTTTGCCATTCGCCTACTGCAGCCAAATTCTTTTGCGATTTTATTAACACTCCATGCTTCTGGAGCTATGATAAGAATACTCAATCTTTGAGGATCATTATTCTGTAAGGGGGACAATTTTTCTTTCAATCAACTTAACATGTTTTCTAATTCAATTTTTCTTTGTGAACGAACTATTACGGCATTAACTTCAGATGATGATGCAGAATCAAGAATGGAAGATTCATTTTGATCCATAGCAATATCAATCTGATTAACACATGATAAATTACGAGATGACTGGGAATCTGTACTATTACTTCTACGTTTATGTTTTTGATTTCTGCAGTCCCAGCTTTTGGCATTATTAGAAAGATTAGGAAATTTTCGTTTGAGATTCTTGGATATATATCTCAAATCCTTTCCTTTGTGACCCGTTACACCAACATTTTTGTAGGGACTGCAGCATTTATCGGTATATTTGTTACCTCTATTAGGCATACTGAATATTAAATTGATGAATTTAAATCTGAATTTAAGAAGATTTTGTAAAATATAATCTTAATAGAGGTCCAGTAACTGATTAAAAACATAGTTCTGAAAAGAACTGATAGAATGATAGCTATGAAAATAACTAATATCTTTTTGCACAAATATCGAATAAACACCGATAGTGAAATTGAACAAATATATCCGTAGTTTCGAGCTCCAAAGCGACTTATACTTAAGGATGCAAGGGCGTATATTCTCTTGCAAGAGAGCGGCTGTCTATGCCGTGAACACGGCACTACTCAGCGCTCGCCTCCTAGCGGACAGGAGTGTAATTATACCATATAATGTGCGAACTTTACCACTAAAAATATGTATCTCTCGTGGAATAATATATCATAATAGATCATATTAAATTAAATTAATTCATTTACAATAAATTTTAAGTCATTTTAAAGTTTTACAACCATCTAAGGGTCGAAATAAGGGTTGAAGGTGAATTTTTCAGATTCTCCTAGATCGTATTATTTTTACTTTAATAAAGCAGTCCTAAAAAAAAAACTGGTTAAGAAAGTAGCACTTGAAAAATAGGTTATTGGGATTGCCGTGTGATTTGTGGTTATGTGTTTTGAGGTTATGGGTTTATGGGGTTTGGCTTATAAGGATTAAAGTTATGGGATTCGGAGTTATAGGTTCGGGGTTACGGGTTCAAAGTTACGGAGTTTACAAAATTTATTGGAATGAGGTTATGAGATTTGTGGTTCTGGGTTTTGGGAGTTTGAAGTTATGGGGTTTGGAGTTATGGGGAATGGCAATACCGGATAGGTGGCTCGAAACCTGACAGCTTTTGTAATTAAAGCTTTTTACAAAAATATGTTCCCGACCAAGTTATTCAGAGGTCCCGAACTTTTTTATATACCCATAAGTTAGGTCGGCCATATTGGATCCGCCATTTTGGTTTTGACAATATTTACATCAGATTCATTGTCAGCGATCGCAGAAGTGACAATTTCCATCCAAAATGCAACAAAATTAATTGATTTATAAAGGTTTTCGCATTAAAAATCCAAATTTTTTGGCCACTGATCCACTGATTATAGCCGCCATATTGAGTCCGCCATATTGAATTTTGAAAAACGCCACCGGCATCAGAAAGTAGATGCAATTAGCTAAATTTTAAGCCCTTGCACGACTGTTTAAAGTTAAACCAATTTTGGAGAGCATGGGGTGTCCGGTAGAGATAGAACGCCCTATATATATATATATATACATATATTTATTATTTATTCCTTATTTCTCCTTATTTTTTAATATATTAAACTGTTTTAAATATTGTTTACTTGTAGTTAAACTTAATTGCTATCAAAGTTTTTATTCTTGTGCAATGTTTTTAACAAATTTTTTTATTCCGTTCGGAATATTTCTTTTTCTTTTTTATACAGGGTGAGTCATTTTAATGTCCACACCCAAATATCTTTTTTATTTTTGATTCTAGAAACAAATGTTTCACACAAAAGTTGTATGGTTTGAAGGGTGACACATGATTCCGATGTGAGTCATGTAGTAGATGTCGTCGTTTTCAAGAAATTTTAAAGGCGACTAATTTCTTAGATGGAAATCCCTATTTTTCAATGCATATTATTGTAGCTTATCTCGAGAGACTTCCAAGACACTATAATGAGTTATTTTTTCATTAAGTACTTTTCGAGTTATAAGGCTTGAAGTTTACAGTATTTTGACATAAAATACAAAATATCGTAAAAACATTCAGTTTTCGGTTTTCTTACCTTAATACTTTTATGCATAGAATAATAAGACCAATCTCAATTGGTGTAAAGAAAACACATAATTGCTTTCAAAAAAAGTATGCAGCTGCATGTTGCAAATTACATACTTTTTCTTATTAGCAACTGTTTTTTTTACACCAATTGATTGGTCTCATGATTCTATGCATAAAAGTATTAAGGTAAGATTACTGAAAACTGAATATTTTCACAATATTTTGTATTTTATGTCAAAATACTGTAAACTTCAATATTTTGTATTTTATGTCAAAATACTGTAAACTTCAAGCCTTATAACTCGAAAAATACTTAATAAAAAAATAACTCATTATAGTTGTTCACGCACGGGCGAAGATCGTAGCGCGTAAAGCGATTTGCCGGTTTGCTCAGAGAAAGCGAGAGGCAGCGGGAAAGACGGAGAGCGTGTTATTATGAGAAAGAAGAAACGAGAGAGAGAACGTGAGCGAGAGGAATAGAGAGAAAGAAAAAGAGCAGTTGAGGGAAGCGTCAGTCGTGATCCCAGAAGAGATACGAATTACTAATGATCGAAATATTAGTAAAGAAGACCAAAGCCGAATTAACAATGATAAAATAATGTCTTTAATTATCACTATACTCGTACAGAAGAGTCGGTAAATTATCTCGTTACCAAAAGTAATACTCGATTTGCGCTTTTGCTCGCTCTTTGATTGAATCGTTCTCGGAATATGTTGAATTGTTCGCGTGAATTTACTTGTAGCAAATGAGAGAGATTCCCGTTTTCAGATGCTTATATAACTCATCGAAATCGAGAATGTTCGCCAAATCAATTGAAATTGGGTCAATAGACCGCTTCGATATAAAAACACATAAGAAATCATAATACTTGGAAATAATAGACGGTATTTACCTGGATTTATGATTCTTTATATTTTTTGATTGTTCGTTTGGAAAACAATTCAGCCAAACATGACAAGGCTAACGAACGTTTCAGCTGAGTTATAATAAACTAGCTGGCGTTTGTTCCTCGCGCGCTTCGCGCGCTTGGTATATGGTTGTGGATTTGTGAGGATGGGCAAATATGGATCAATTACAATTTGACACATAGCCTATGTTACTCAGGAAGATCTAAGCTATCCACCAGTGGAACATTTTTTTAAATCGGTTCAGTAGTTTCTGAGATTACCCCAAACAATGGAATAAACTTTGCCTCTTTATATATTGGCTGGCGTTTGTTCTTCGCGCGCTCAGTGGTTATTTGTAGAGATGGGCAAATATGAGAAAACAACAATTCGGTAATAAATGAATACTTAAACTAATAATAACGTATTATGTACATATAGACCTATAGCTCCTCTGAATATACTATATTTTTTGTTTTATTTCCTTCTGATATCAAAATATATTGATTTTTAGAGTTTCCTGCTCTAAATAAATCAACGTAGAGTTGGCCGTGTGAAAAACATTCTTTTCTTAAATCTATGCCTACAAATTTAAAAGTTTGTCCCTGTGATTTATTGATGGTTAGCGCAAAAGAAACTTTCACTGGAAATTGTAAACGTTTGAAGGAAAAGGGTAAACCAGTTGGGATCATCGGAATGCGTGGAATATATGCTAACTGTCCTTCTGCGGGGCCGGTAAGTATAGTGGCTTCAATGATGTTGTTACGCAATTCTTTGATTTGAAGTCTGGTACCATTACATAAGTTCGGTGTATGTAAATTACGCAACAACATGATTGGAGTGCCAATCTTCAAAATCAGACGATGTGGTGGCAGGCCAGACGGATTTAAAGAATTCAAAAATTCTTGGGAATAATGCACTGTATCTTCCATGTTAATCACAATATCGATCGATTTGTACTCTTTATTTTCCCCTGGGATTTTTTTCAAAATGATATCGTTAATGTCGTTCACAGATTCATTTCTTGGAGATACAATAGCTCTTTCACATAACTATTTGTAATTTTTCTGCAATAAACATTCGACATTAGAGTAGATTTTCATAATTAATTCAGTTGTACTATTTATATGTCCTAGTTTTTGATCAATTTCTATAAAGCCATTATTAGGAATATTACCGTCGCCGAGGTGCAGTAAGAAACTGTGTAGGAAAATAATTATCTCCCCCTCCTAGATAAGCTCTCATATTAGTTCACAAATTAAGTGTCTGAATAGTACTCCATATTGCCAAGGATTTCAAACATGTTTTGGCAATAACAGCGCAGGTTCCCCTTGCAATTATAGGCAATGTCTGGCGAAAGTCGCCTGCGAAAACAAAAGTTACACCATCCATTAATTTGTTACAATGTCTCAAGTCTTGGAGTGTTCGATTGACCGCTTCCATGTATGCCCTAATAGGGCAGCCCTATGGCTCATTGTGCATTCATCCCACACAATTAAAGAGACCTCTTGTAATACTTTACCAAGTGGTCCATTTTTACGTATGGTGCAAACAGCTTCCTGGTGTACAGATACGTTTAGGGGTAATTTGAATGTGCCGTTTTCCACCACTTAGTAACGTTGCTGCTATGCCTGACGAAGCAACAGCTAAAGCTATTTTACCGGAAGATCTAACTTAGGCTAATATAAGATTTATGAGGAATGTCTTGCCAGTACCTCCAGGAGCGTTGATGAAAAATACCTTTCCTTCGTTGTAGTCGACGCTATACAGTATCATATTAAATGCTTGACGTTGGTCCGGCACTAACTTAGGGTAATTTTCTTCGATGCAAGCGTTTAATTGATTATTGTCATATGGTCGTCTCAGTGTTGCTTCCAAAGGATTATGGTTTAAACGATTACATGGCGGTAAACCAAATTCAGTTAAGTTTTAACTCTAAAAGTTTGTCTTCAATTTGAATCAAACCTTCATTGTAAATATTTTCTGTGAATGGCATAGTAAAATCGTTATTTTGATGACGTGTCCTGTTTAGTATATCTTCACAAAGATCTTGTTTAAAAAATAAATTAAAAATAGATAAGCTCGTGTTGTAAAACTAAATTGTAGATATAAAATAAACCTGAACGAGCACAAATAAGGTTGTTACAATTAGAATAACTTTATTTCGTTAATAAAAGATATACATAAATCTTTGAAAACGGAACGTTTCGACACTTACTTGTGTCTCTTCAGCCGTAATCTAATGAGTGAATTTTACAATAATGGTAAATTAAATATTTAAATGTAAATGAATGTGGAACGCTGAATATTTTTTGCGCAAATCTTGTGAGTCGACATTGTGTGTGTTGTGTTGTTGCTTGTAATGACTCACCCTATGCGGTTTAAGTGGGTGATGGTGTGTTGTCTGTGTCGGTATCATCGTTTAGTAGCTTGTCAAACTATAAAAATATTGCGTGAATGGACCAATTTGGTGTACTGTTGCACGTTACACATTAATAATTTATCTCACCTTTGTTTGTGAATTGTCAAAGAATATAAATGTAAGAGTTAAAGTCACTTAATAAAACTGTAACAGTATGATTTAAAGTTATATGTATGATAAAATTTGTCAAGTATATAAAATTTGATAACATTGTTTTTGCGGATGTTCGATACGGACAGGGAGGTATGCGTAGAACCGCGCTTTATATATCTTTCAGTAGGTGAGACCAAGGTTCAAAAACAATTATTGAGAGTTATGTTTTTGTATTGCCGATTCAAGTAACGGAAAATAAGATCTATCTAAATATTCCGTGTCATCCATAGCATTAAGACTGTTTTTTTGTTGTTTTATATGAATAGTTTCAGCAATTAACCTCTTGTAATAATTAGTTTCGTGTTCTAAGATTTTTACGTTATCCAAGTCCATGTTATGTTTATAATCAGTAATATGTTGGGATACTACCGATTGGTTTGATGTATGTTGTCTTATGTTAATCTTGTGCTCATGTATTCTTGTCTTTAATTGTCTCTTTGTCTGACCTACGTAAGATGCGGTACATTCTTTACAATTGATTTTATAAATAACATTATTATTACATTCTGTGGGTGTAATGTCTTTGTGTACTTTAATGAATTTGTTTAAGCGGTTGAAACATTTGTAACCAGCAGCAAATTCTGTTCCTTGAAATGAGTTGCAAACAAATTCCGATAGATTTTTTATGTAAGGAACCGCTATGAATCTGTTGCTTTTTTCTTTTTCATCTCTGTTTACCATCGCTCCATAATTAAATTTTAATTTTGTGGCTATCATTTTTTAATCCTGACATGGGCATATTTAAAGATAAAATGTAGGGGATAACCATTATCTATGAGTGTGTTCATGACCAATGTTATGTTTTTTTTATGATATTGTGGGTGAGATAGAAGCATCGCTCTGTCTATCAAACTGTATATTGTGCCAATTTTGTGGCATATCGGATGGTTTGAATAATATGAGAGGTATCTGCCTGAATGTGTGTTTTTATGATACCAGTCTATGATGATGTTTTGATTTTCGATTTTTAATTTGATGTCCAAAAAGCTTAGACAACGATCTGCCTCTATCTCACTTGTGAATTGAATCCTCTCATGGTAAGAGTTAAAAATATCGACAATAAATTGAATAGAATTTTTTGGAACTGCTAGCAAAATGTCATCAACATATCTATAATATATAGGGAGTTTTGTACCTATTTTGTAAAGAGCTTTATTTTCGATGCCTTGTAACAATATATCCGTTATGGTGGGAGATAATGGAGATCCCATGGGAGTTCCAAATGTTTGTTTATAAATAGTGCTGTCGAAACAAAAATATGTGGATGTCAGAATAAATTTGACCATGTTTAAAAATTCAGTTTTTGGTATGGAGGTTGATGTTTTTATGTAAGACCATCTGTTATTGATGCCTTGAAGAGCCAATTCTATCGGAACGTTTGTAAACAGAGATGTAACATCCAAAGACATTAAAATGTAAGACACATCGATCTTTAGATTAGAAAGAATATTGGAAAGCTGAAAACTGTTTTCTATTTTGCTTCAAGCGGGAGGCAAACTATTAATTAATATTTGATGTATGAAATTGGCTATGGAATATAACGGACTATTGACAGACGATACAATGATACGTAAAAGATATTCTCTTTTGTGAATTTTCGGGATTCCATATGCTTTGGGTAAAAGTTTTTCACTTGATCTAAGTTGATAATATTGTTGTGTTGTTATAAAATTTTTGTTAAGTAACAGTTTTAGATGGCTGTTTAGTTCTTTTTCTATTTTTTTGATCGGGTTCTTTTTTGATGGCGGAATAAGTGTTCGTATTGTTTAGCATCTCTCTCATGTTTGTTATATATGTATTTTTTTCCAATGATACTGTGGTATTTCCTTTGTCAGCACGTGTGAAAATGATGTCAGGATTTTTTTATGTAAAATTTAAAGTCGATTTATACAGGTCTAGTAGCCTATTGTCAATAGTTGAGTGTTGATACGTTTTGTTGTTAAAATTATGTAGTTGTGGAATTACAATATTTCGAATTTTCAGTTTGGAAATGATATCTGTGTGATGTAAATTAGAATAATAAGACATTGAATGAAAATTCAATGTCTTTGATAAATTCTATTATTAATTTTTCTTTTTTTTGTGTGAACGGGAGAGAGAAGCGTTCACCCAATTGTAATAGTTTAGTTACGTCTTTTGGTATGTTATGTCCCGATATGTTTAAAAACCATTTATCGTTTAGTTTTTCTAATGAGTTAGATAAAGTTGAAAAGAACATAAAAAGGTGGACTGAAATGTGAAAGGTGTCACTGTGCTCGTTCTTTTCCGGTTTATTTAATGAGTAGTGAGATTGTGAAATTTGATTTGTTTCTTTTTTTGTACAATAGTATTCTATAGAGTGTAGCTCATTCAATTAGTTTACATAAAAACATCAACGTCCATACCAAAAACTGAATTTTTAAACATGGTCAAATTTATTCTGACATCAACATATTTTTGTTTCGACAACACTATTTATAAACAAACATTTGGAACTCCCATGGGATCTCCATTATCTCCCACCATAGCGGATATATTGTTACAAGACATCGAAAATAAAGCTCTTTACAAAATAGGTACAAAACTCCCTATATATTATAGATATGTTGATGACATTTTGCTAGCAGTTCCAAAAAATTCTATTCAATTTATTGTCGATACTTTTAACTCTTACCATGAGAGGATTCAATTCACAAGTGAGATAGAAGCAGATCGTTGTCTAAGCTTTTTGGACATCAAATTAAAAATCGAAAATCAAAACATCATCATAGACTGGTATCATAAAAACACACATTCAGGCAGATATCTCTCATATTATTCAAACCATCCGATATGCCAAATAATTGGCACAATATACAGTTTGATAGACAGAGCGATGCTTCTATCTCACCCACAATATCATAAGAAAAACATAACATAGGTCATGAACACACTCATAGATAATGGTTATTCCCTACATTTTATCTTTAAATATACCCATGTCAGGATTAAAAAACTGATAGCCACAAAATTAAAATTCAATCATGGAGCGATGGTAAACAGAGATGAAAAAGAAAAAAGCAACAGATTCATAGCGGTTCCTTACATAAAATCTATCGGAATTTGTTTGCAACTCATTTTGAGGAACAGAATTTGCTGCTGGTTACAAATGTTTCAACCGCTTAAACAAATTCATTAAAGTACACAAAGACATTACACCCACAGAATGTAATAATAATGTTATTTATAAAATCAATTGTAAAGAATGTACCGCATCTTACGTAGGTCAGACAAAGAGACAATTAAAGACAAGAATACATGAGCACAAGATTAACATAAGACAACATACATCAAACCAATTGGTAGTATCCCAACATATTACTGATTATAAACATAACATGGACTGGGACGTAAAAATCTTAGACCACGAAACTAATTATTACAAGAGGTTAATTGCTCAAACTATTTATATAAAACAACAAAAAACAGTCTTAAGGGGATGCTGAAGTCACAGCCGAACTCCATCGGGTTTGCGCCCTCATTTGAGAGGAACTAAAATTATCGATAATTACCGACAATTTTAATTCCGCTCTTATCGATAGCAATTTATATAATTTATATATTATTATATCGTTGTGCCCTGTACACAATTAATAAAAAAATAAGAGAAAAAATATTAGAAATAAATATTATTAGGAATAAGAATTATTTTAAAATAATAAAGTCGAAAAGAGACTCTAATAAAAAAATAAAAATTCAGGTATAAAGAATTAGTAAAGCTATAAGCTAGTAAGTCCTTTATAAAAAGTCCCGAATCTGTATTTGTATATCAATGTTTTTTCGATGTTATTATTTCAAAATAATTCCAATTCCTAATATTTTGTTTTTATTTCTAACATTTTTTCTATTGTGCTTAGGGCCTAACAGACGCGTGGTTTGTCGATAGGTGCGTCGTCGCATGTAAAAAAACGACGCTCGCACTAATTTTTTTTCTTCTCTCTCTCTCACTCTGGTTTTATTAATATTTTATTTAGATAATATATTTAGAGAGAGAAGGATAGAATGAGCCCCGTCCGCCTTCTCGTGAGACGCAACCAACAAATTCAGTTTTCGTCTCTCCGTAGATATTTTAGTTTGAGCATTACGTCTGTAAATGCATCATTTTCTTTAGAAAAAAATGCTTTTTTTGTATACATGTACTAATAAGTGCACTGTATTTTATCTCTCAAATTTATCATATTACATATCAATTATGATTTGAAAAATTTTATAATTCATTTGTTTATGACGTGATCATTTATTGTCTTGGGAAAAGCGACAATTTATCATTTTCTATAATAGTGAGAAAATGACGTCTCATGCGCTCTACGTCACGAGAATATGTTTCCTCACAAGGATTTTTTCCCAAAACTATATCTGTGGCAAAGGCCGCAGCGTAAATTCCACAACACAAATTATCCGGTTGTGTTTGTACTTTTTCAAAAATTATATCACTTACGTTTATTTTAGGAAAACGTTTGTGAAAATAATTTTTTTCCTTCGCTGCCAATTTTTCGTATGTACAGTTGGGTATGCTGTCATACACGCGAAGTTTTGTGCCGTCAAAGAAAATGCATCGCCAGTGATCAGTACAATTCCCTCCAATGATTTGTAAGCTTTCGCAAGTATCATTGGCTGTAATCAGTTCTGGGAATTCTACGAGTATGTACTGAACGCTTTGCGTTTCGAAACAAGAAGTTTCTCTAACGATGCGTAAGAATCTATCTAACGATTCATCGTTGAGTTTATTTTGTGCAGGCAACACATTCTCTTTCACCAAATAAAGAGGAGCAATTGTATTATCCAAAACTTTTCGACGTTTCGCTATTTCATCTTTAGTCAGTTTTCGTTTATTCTTTGAATAACTGACTCATATGCAATCGCTATCTTGCTCTGTATCAGTCAAAACAGCACTGTTTGTCACATCTGTTAGTAAAACGTTTTTTTTTAATCGTTTACTTTCTTGTTCATTATCTGTTTTTTCTGTATCATTTTTTTTTACAGTTTGCAGCTTGCTAATTTTCTTTTTAGACGCTTTTTCTTGAGCATCTATTATATATTCTGGGTTTCTAATAGGCATATGCCTATTATGACGGCTATCCAAGATTTTTGGAAGCATACAGTTAAAATAGAAACGTATTAGGAAAGGCAGCATTTGATTTTCCCAAAAGTCTTTGTCTCTATTGACTATTATAGTTTTTAAGCTTTTGGGGGTCCATATAGCGAATATGCAATAATTTCGCTGCGTTATATTCAACTGTCCTTAAATTTGATAAAAGAATCGATGATTTCGATTTATTTTATCATTATTTTTTTAATCAAATATACCTTTCAATGAAGGCAATTTCTGTATTGCCTCATCAGCTGTTAAATTCTCAGCTGATAAAGGACATTTTATCTCCACTAGACCATCTTCATCAATAAGCCCATCGGGAGAAGCACCCAAGCATGGATTGTCATTATCAATAAACAATCCACATGGTTTTATTATTTTATTTATTTTTGCAGCCAACTCTATTCTTGCAACTTCCTCCTTATCGCGACCATATTTAATGGCTGCAGTGTCAATATGTGCAGGATACAAAATGCTTTTAACAGTTGCTGCACAAGACGTTGTTGGTCTCATGCGACATACAATTCCAAAATTGGATGCTGTTAACATTTCTCTTCTCAGTGAATGCCACAATTCACATTCACTTTGGCCTTTTGTCTCGTGTTCAATTTTTTGCCTGTTTATTGCATTTTCCGCCAACTTTTCTAAGTGATTTGTTTCAAGTTGTTTGTATGCATCTAATGGAAGATCAGGCTTTTGTGATTGTGGCCCATAATAAAGATCTGTTCCAATCTCTCTTTTGAATTTTTTTGGCCTGCCATGCATTTCTCGAGACTCTTTAGTTCTCAAAACCTTTTTTCGTCGGTTTTCTAAATTTTCGACAATCAGAGGAACATTCTTGTCCATGCTTTTATATACTTGCGAAAGAACTTGTTGATTATTATGTTGCACAACAGATCCCGTAATTCTAGCATTGTAAGAACCTCGTAGGCCGAAATTTATGCGCTTTCCACCTATTTCTTTGCAGATTATCGAATTAAACGCTTCTGCAGGATTGTTTGTCAAATTTAATAACAAACTGTCGGAATAAGCGCTCAAGTACATGACAGCATTCTCAACTTTTTGATATAAACCGTGCAATTTCAAATACGGCACATAATTTTTCTCACAGTTCTCTTTGCATATACAACCGCGTTCTTTGTATTTTTTATGTTCACCAAAAATATGGCTAGGAATGTCCAAAATATCTTTTTGTAATTCCGTAGCTTTGCTATGCTGAGGTAGATTTTCTTGCTGTCGTAGAGCGGCTGCCTCTAACACTTCTTTCCGTATTTTTAAAATGTTGTTTTTTACAACATTTCGTAGCTCTATAAAGCCACGTTTTCTATTCTGTTTTGGCTGAACTGTCTCTGCAACAGTTTTCAGCTTTTTGCATAAATTGCGAAGCAAATGATTAGTGCATTCTATTTTTTTTACAGTTATCATTTGTTCGCGATACGGTGCATTATTTTTTATAGACTGATATACATTGCTGTCGCCATCAGCAATAACTGTTTTATATATCAATCCATGCATTTCAAGACTGCTATTAAAGCCTTCTACTATGGCATCGCTTTCCATTTTTGTAGAACTAGCATTGCGGTCAAAATTTTTATAACATTTATGATTATTTGGCTCCAAACCATTTCGCTCCGCCCTGTCACATACCGTACAAAATTTGTTGCGGATACCAATAAAGAGGACTATTCTTATACGGTAACCAATTATGGCACCAACACCAGATAGTGAATCGTAGGCGTTACCGTACGACCTCTTTATCCAACTACCATCCGCTACAACGGTAATATATGGAATGCCATTTATAACTTCATTCCTCTCGAGAGCGAGCTGCTTTTCGAGCTCGCCCACCATTTTCATACTTTCCATGGCGGTTTTTTTGAATATCATTGACTATATTTTCTCGATTTTCTATATACATTTTTACAGTCATGCAAGGAATATTTATACCCACACAGAATTCTTCCAGTTGGGCATAACCAATTCCAGCTGTTATAGTTGTAAGTACAGCAGCATTATTAAGATCCAAATTTTGAATTTCTTTTGTGGGTTCTGACCATATGTTGTTTTCATAGTCGCACATTTGGCACTTGAAGCACAACTGCGTCAATAATCCAAGCTTACAAGTCTTTATGAGTTTCCAATCTTTAAATTGGCACTCTATTCCTCGCGCATGATTATCAAATACTCTGTGGATCTCATTCAACATAAAAGAAATGTCGACAATGCGACGGCCTTCAAGCATGCATTCCTGGATACGATTTGTATCCAGAGGGCCATTCTCGATAACAAAATAATTGTCATCTTCGCTTTCGACATTTTCATTACACATACCTGTTTCTGAAACTGGCTCCAGGCATTGCACTGTTTGAGTACTAACTTCTGAATCCATCGCATCAGGAAGTGATTCTACCGATTTCTGAAAATCGATGGATTCGTTGTCAGTACTTTTGTTAACAATTTGCACTGTTTGAGTACTAATTTCTGAATCCATCGCATCGGGAAGTGATTCTACCGATTTTTGAAAATCGATGAATTCATTGTCAGTACTCTTATTGACAATTGTGCTCCTGGAGTCATTTGATTCTTGCGCCTTTATCTGTTTTAATAACTGTCGCCTGCAAAGAAAAATGAATGGATTAATATTTTGTAAAATATTTTTATAAGTTTTTATTTGCAGTTGGCGCAATTTTTTGATATCATTATTTTTGTAAGACATATTTTTTACAATATTATTATATTTTATACAATATCCAAATAAGTTGTAAAACAGATTTTCACGGTTTAATTAAAAAAATAACATTATTTTGTAGAGTTTTTTATAGTAGTTTTTCTACAGTTTAAAACAATTACATATTATGTACAACTTTTTTTGGTTAAAGTATTTTTATAAGCTTTTATTATTAGTTGGTGCAATTTTTGATATCATTATTTTTGTAGGAAATTAAAACAACTAATCTGTACAATTTTTTTGCTTAAAATATTTTTATAAGTTTTTATTTGCAGTTGGCGCAATTTTTTATTATTATTTTTGTAGGACATACTTTATACAATATTAAAATAATTCGTAGAATTTAAAAATAACACTTTTTTGTGTAACTTTTTCACATGGTTGTGTAACACTTGCACATGGCGCGTGTACTTGGCGCCTTTTTTAACCTTTTTTTAAAAAGGTAAGTTTTTAGGGATTATATCATTTCTTTTGTAGTATATGTTAAACATATTTAAATAAATAAGCAAAGAACCCGCCTCCACCCCCGTCATATTTCATTAAAATACGACGGACCTCTTTGCTTATAGATATCCAAATCATTCAAACTTTTTTGTTACTCTTATGCTTATAGATATCCAAATCATTCAAACTTTTTTGTTACTCTTATGTTTTAAAAAAATGTATTTTTAATGAAGAATTTTTTATATAACTGTTTCTTTATTTTATAATATCTAATATATATTATTTATTAGCCATCTTTTGTAAAAATATTATATAAACATCTTTAGCACCTCTAGGCCACTGCCTTTTTTTAACTTGCGCATCATCAGCTTCAATCCAAATATTAGATACTCCTTCTCTACATATACTTATATAATGACCTTCATCAATACATGAACCATGATGAAGTATAGCATTCATTGTCTTATACAATTGTCCAGCTACTAATACTTTAGTTGTTGGGACAGCGCATAAGTTAAATTTGTGTGCTACTTTCATCAATTTATTATCCTGTAATGAAAATAGTATTAAATGAATAACAACTATCTCTCTTGCCAATGTTATTTCATTTTTAAATATCATATCATTTCCAGTACAATGTTCACATGATTCATTGTGTGATTAATACCAATGTGAAAACGTAACATTTAATAAATCATTAAGATTATAACTTTTCTTCTTCAAATTATTAACAGGAATCGAAATAGCAATATTATTATCAACAGTAGTTTTTGTGTTACCACAAGTTTTGCATCGCTTAGTAGAAGTTACTCGATGTTCTATCAAATTTCTTATACAATCATATTTTTCGCAAAGAGTCGTAAGAAAATCGGATGCATTTCGTTTTGCGGTATTCGAAAAATATTCTCCTAAACATTGCCGTATTGCATATGTATTTAGATTACGCATTCCATTTTCATATCGATGCATTAATATACGTAAAACATCTGATTTATCGCAATTAAACAACTGCTGCCTAATGACATTTAAATGCAATAAACATTGCAATACTGCATTTGCGTAGCATGAAACTTCGTCTGTATTTTGGAAACCATGTATGACCCAAGCAGTACTTTGTCGAACTTCTTTATCTAAACTTGATTTTTGAACAGAAGCAACTATTTTTGGCAACGCCCATGAAACATCTTTCACTTTGCGATGGCGTTCTTTTGACATGGTAATCATTTCTGCTTTTGGATTGTGTGTCTGTTTTAGACGATTATATTCAATAATAGCTTCTTCGCTAGCTATTACTGATGAAGGATCGTAATTAATTAAATGTAATCCTTCTGGAGATGTTACTCGCGACAATGCAACATAAGTTTGACCACAACTAAATACAGAGTTACCGATGTCCATAATCGCACTTTGCAAACTCAATCCTTGACTTTTATGAATAGTGATTCCGTAACTCAGAGATAATGGAAATTGTTTTCTGATAACATACGCTCTATCCATCACCTCAAATTTAACACTTACTCTTTCAATTGCATATTCTGAACCTGACGATAAAAGAAGTTTAATCTTTTCTACGTAATCAGTAGATGTATCTTGTACAATTGAAATCACTTTAGCAATTGTACCGTTTACAAGACCTAAACTAGCATCGATATTACGTCGAATCATAACTTTTGCTCCAATTTTAATTGTGATTTGTTTTGAAAGTCCAGCTGTTCTAGAATTATCATCATCGTTATTTGTCAATGTTTTTAATACTTTCTTTTTTACATACGGAATACATTCAATCGTATCTTCAGCAATTAATAATATTTCTTTGGAAACAATGCGACTAACATTGCATCATTAAGAACATCACACATATTACGAGTAGGCAATAAACAAACAGTGTCCGATGGTAAATTATTAATAAAATTACATAACTCATTTAATCTAAATTCGAAAGAATCACTTGTAAAAGATATTTTTCTACTTTCGAGAATCTTACTATCAGATTTTGTTAATAAACCGATACGAATTCTCGACTGTAATTCACGGTAAGAGTCATCTCCTTGCTGACGCATATTGATCGTTAATTCATCATAGTCAAATAATGTAGTCCATAAATTAACAGCACTTAAGGAACCGAGATGTTTAACCATTTTTTCATCTGATAAATGCATAAAGATAGGATTTTCGCGTACAGGAGGTAATTGAAGCAAGTCTCCGAATAAACGAATGTGCTTTCGACCAAACCAACCATCATCGCAATCATTAGTGTCAAATATTTCAGACAATCGAAGATGTATATACATTAAAGTCAAATTAGATATCATTGACACTTCATCAATTACAAAAAGAATAACATCTTTAAGATCTGCTCGTAAAACTTTCAATACATGATCAGATAGTTGTTTATACTTAGGAGTATGACCATGTTCAACGGGTAATTGAAGCAATCTATGCACTGTCAACCCATCTATATTAAATGCTGCTATACCAGTAGGTGCTGCTACAGCAGTATCTTTGTTGAGATTTTGTTTTATCCAGCATTTAATAGTCTTGATTAAGAAACTTTTTCCAGTACCACCTTCTCCGCTAACATATAATCGTAATATTGATTTATCCGACTCTACAGTATTGATAACTTTATCGAATACTCGATTTTGATCCGTATTTAATTTTGCTATCATTTCAGGTACATCAATTTCTCGAATTACTTTATCACCAAGATCTTTAAAATCTTGCATTGCTTCACCAGCTTCTATATTTTGAACACCTATCGGATTTTCAGGATCATCCTGAGACTGTTGTTTTTGTAAGTCGTCATCTAGACATTGCTGAACTAATTGTCTCGCAGTTTCAAATGCTTTTTGCAATTCTTCTAATCTTTCATGATATTGCAATGCTTCTACAAGATGCAGTTTTACCTTGTGAAAAGATTCAGCATAAGTATCGCATTCGTTTCTAAGATCCTCTAATTTTCGCCATGGTTTAAACATAAGCAACAATGAAAAGAAATAATTTTCCGGCTGTGTATTAACATCATATCTATAATGACTAATAAGATATCCACGTTGTCGCCGTTTAAGATAGTAACCATTACTTATTTTATAATATTCAATATCTTCATTTTGCGGTTTTATCTTCGAGATATCGTACCACTGTGCAAATTCGTAAAGAGACATATTTTCTAGTTTGTTTGGTCTATGTGGATAATGATTATCTATCAAAGATGGATAAAATATATCAGTAGATTCAGCGTCAAGGACTTCAATTTCTTTGCGGCTTTTTATTTTTCGATATCGTATCTGATTAACATCTAACCATCTAATAGTTGTATTTCGATCAGTTCCGTATAAAGGAATACCTAACAGTGTATCAGCAGCTTCGAGAGCTCCACATTCTCTATTATTCATAAATCGCAAAGCAATATTCCAAAGATAACTCGCTAATGATTTGTTTTTATCTATTCTATTCTTACTGTTAAGAATAGAATCAGACAACTCACTTTTTCCCGCTTTATTCAAATATTTAGTAACGTACCAGGTAAGCAGCGATGACTTTTCACCAATAAATTGTATATCCATATTACCTTCCCATGCAGTAAGAAGAACAGGATTATAATCATTTATATTAACTTCATTATCCGTTCGAGGAAGATCATAAAGTCTACTTTTATGTTTCAATTGTTTTCTACCGACTATCGAAGTTGCCACATCTCTCATATTCAAAGTTTCAGTAACGGGACGAGGAAATCCAAAACGACACCGACGTGTAACTTTACGTCCTACTTTTTTAGAGCGAAGACAATAATCGTTATGTATATGTCGCTGATGCGTATTAACACGCCTGTACAATAATGGCGAAATACTTTGATCCGGCATTTTGCAGCTTATATGTTGTGAAATAAATTTGGAGATTTCTTCAATAGTAGATTCACCGAAAATCGGTGCATTTTTAATCCAAATTAATAAGTAAAAATGTTGTATACCTCTACCTTGGTATTCTCGACGCCAGAAATAATGCGTTACTTCTCCAATAGGATGATCTTTGGAACTAATAAAATCAAGCATTGCCCGAAATTTATTATCGAGAAATCTCGATGTTAATACAGAATCTTTAGCAACAAGTATGCTAACGCTTAACGAAGTGTCGTGCCATCCATTTACTTCGCGAATATATTCACCTAGATCTTCCCATAACCATTCACTCGGACTTAGTGTTAAAAACCATGTCGCAGGCCCATAATGCTGCGTCATACAATTTAAATCACTTCTCGGCTTACGCCAATATTGCTCCGTATTTCGAAGTGTCGAAAATATTGCACTCAGATTAGATTTCCAACAATTCTTTCGACATTGCATCTAAATATTCTGCAGCTGTATAACGAACTCGCGGATTAGTTACATTCATTTTATGAAAAATTCCGCGACTTAATTGACGCACATTTGCATCGTTCAATAAATAAAATAAGTATTGTTGATTCAATCTGTATTGTGGATGTTTAGATGTCAAACGACATTTAATAAATTCATGATCAAAAAGTTTGACTTGTCTAGTTTCATGTTGTCCATTAATACCAAAAGGATATAAATCTGGAAAACACATTAAATCTAAATATTGTTCACGATTATTTAAAGGCAAGTCCTGAATTTTTAACATTTGGTATAAGGCTGTCGAAGTTTTATTTGCTTTCTTTTCGTATAAGGGATAGATAGTATATTGTTCGTAATAGCCATCATTTTTATCAGTAACTTGAGTTAATATTGCTCTCTGTTGACCCTCTAATATAACTTCTGTATCATTTTTTATCTCTTTTATCGGATCATTTAATAATTCAGTCTCTTCATCCAATGTCCCTTCGGCATTATTTTCTGTCTTTTCCATGTGGAATTCTGAATTTTTTAATTTTGCCAAACTTATATCATTGTGATTATTTAACAATATAAGCAATATAATATTAACAATATGAGAGTATAAAGCATTATTGTGCTTTAACCACGTTAAAGCGTCAAATACTTTTTTAACATCAACTATCTCTTCCCAAATAATCTTTGATTTTGTCGGAATACCTCTAACTAAAATATATATTTCGTGATTATGATTTATTGGGTCAGTATCATGACATAATTTATTGAATGTCTCCTGTAATGGAAGTGGCAAATGAAATGTTCTGCCTTTAACTTTTTGTACCATTTGCCTTTGAGGCAATTTTTTATTAATAACTGTTCCCATTTTGAGGACAGTTTAAATCGCTTTAGCTCTCTATATAAAAATTTTTTCAAATGTGTTAAGAGATGATATTACTTCGGGCACATCATGTGTGAAGAGATTATTCAAGATGCAATATGCAGGCATTAGGCCTTTACGAAATTTCCCTGCACAATAATTACATATATATTCCGCATTAACTTTTTCTTGTTGTACGTGTGCCATTAAATCTCTCCAAATTCGAATGTCTATTTGTGCTTTAAAACTATTGACTTTAGAAACATTTCTTTTATAACATAATTTCTCACAAGATACGCAAATATGCCGTGGTGTGTCTGTTGAACGTTTAGTCAAAGCCTTAAACGCTTTATGATATTTAAAAATAATATCATCATCGCTCAAAATTGTATCTGTCTGTTGATGTTTGTACATATCTGCTTTTTCTTCTGCAGCAGTTACCATTTCATTCAATGTGTTCAAATCAGCATCAGTTAATGCCTTGTCCAGATTTTCCATCTTTCGATAAAAATTTGTAAGTTGATAAATTTAACGTTTAATAATTCTAACTTGGAAAATGAGGCGATAATAATTGAATTGGAAGAAACATTCCTTTGCAAAGTGTTAAATCAATATGGCAGTTACGCGTATGGCCCAATTTCTCATTTGAAATTTTCATAGTACATTCATGAATACGTTGTATCAATTTTGGTACATTCTTTAAAGTACATGTATTTACGGTTTCGAGGAACTTCTGATAACGGTCAATTAAAAATGGATTGTCAATTTTACATGAAGTATTGCACAACCACGATTTTTTTGCTTGTATTAACGGTAATATATTCATAACTTGTCCTTTCGTATTCATTACCAAAGGTTTCGATGAAGTTACATTTTTTATTAATGGTAATATATTCAGAACTTCTTCTTTCGTATTCAAAGGTTCCGATGAAGTAACATTATGATATGTAGAATCGATCAAATAACTTTCAGACGAGGCTGTATGTCTAGATTTGCCACATAATGCATCTAATTTATCTTCAATTGTAGAACATTTTGCGACAAGGGTCAAGTTCACTTCTGCTTTCTTTTTAATCAAAGCTAACATTTTATATATATTGCGAATATGATTATTTCTAATACACATGCACCAACGTACGATTTTTTCGGCTTTCAATCGTTTCTCAATATGACCTTTAATACTGAGTTTTTCAATAATATTTTTTATAAATATTTCTGAAGATTGACGAAGTCTTATGGTGTTTTTCGACCAGAATTTCTCATACTTTTTAGTGATTTTTTTGGCAATATCACAATTATTTATTTCAAGTTTGGATTTCAATTTTGTACTTTTTCTCTGATAATATTGCTTGTTATAAAGCCATTTGTGATTAAGATCTAATTTTTTTTGTTTATCGCGTTCGCGCTGAAAATTTTTCGAATAACGCATACGCTTTTGTGCGCGTTTATTTTCTAAATTCTTTTTATATCGATCTTGCTGTTTAGCGCGTTCATTTTCTAAATTCTTTTTATATCGATATCGCTTTTGAACACATTTATTTTCTAAATTCTTTTTATATCGATCTTGCTGTTTAGCGCGTTCATTTTCTAAATTCTGTTTATATCGATATCGTTTTTGTGCACGTTCATTTTCTAAGTTCTGTTTATATCGATATCGTTTTTGTGCACGTTTATTTTCTAAGTTCTTTGTGTATCGATCGCGCTGTTTAGCGCGATTATTTTCTAACTTTTGCGTATACGAATCTTGTTTAGCCACATTATTTTCTAAATCCTGCATATAACGCGCTCGCTTGTTGACGCATTGATTTTCCAAATCATGCTGATATTCTTTTTTATTAATACTTTTTAATATAACATTATCTTCAGATGGAAAACGTCTTTTAGAGCATTTATTTTCGAAATCTTTGTTTGCATGAATTTGTTCGTAAATTGTAATGCTATTTCTTTCATTGTTACAATACAAATCATTATTGCTGTTAATTTTGCAATTATTTTTAATACTTGGAGAATATTTATCTGTTTCTTCATAAATATCATTTGTTGTTTTCATAAATTCTTTTAGAGCATTTTCTGTTGATAATTGCAATTGATTATTTAACTCTTTCTTAGATTGATGAATATCACGAACCTTTTTCAAACGATTTAATCTTTGTCGCTCCGTCTCGCATTGACGTATAGTACGTATACGTGCTGCTTCAGCCTCTCTTGCTTCTATTACTGCTAATGAAAGTACCTTTTGAGGAGCGCCATATTGTGGATCTTGTGGAAAATGCTCAATAACATTAGATTCAAAAATCTTTACTAAATGCAAACGCATTAAACTAAGATTATATCTTACTTTTTCGGGTTTAATATTAAATAACAATGAAATTGCAAAAGCTATTGCGAAAACCCCGCAATCGTGACTATTTGGTTGGTTCTGTACAGTAGGAAACTGGACAGGATTTTTCTCGAAGTTATATGTTGGAAATAATTTTCTCAAGAATTGTTCATGATGTCTGTGCAACTTATTATTATTTAATGAATCATAAATAAATGTTTTTCGTGTCATAATAACTACAAACCCAATGTGACGTACTGTGCAATATTTGTATATGCTTTTTACTTTCTGGTACAGGCTGAATTGTATCAAGACATTGGATTCGCCACGTTTCGACAGGTCTATAATTTGAATAAGTTTGTACAAGATGATGGAACTGTTCCATATGCATGTCAGTTAACCATTCGCCGCGAACAATAATGTCTTTTTCTGTAGGCATCAAAACTATATCTTTCTTTTTGTGTACATACATTTTTATTTAAAATTAAAATGTACAATTATATATATTATAGTAGGGATGCAATATTTTGATTGCAATAATATTATACGTATATTTTACGTATATTATACCTCGCTGCTGCTGCGCGCGACTTTTTAGCTGCGCGTGACTTGGCGCGAGACACTACCGTGTCTCTTGATATATATATTACTAAGTTTTTTTATTCAGCGCTTATAGCAGCCGATTTTTTGATGCAGCGCTTATAGCAGCCGATTTTTTATGGCAGCCGAAACCCAGCGCCAGAGAGCAGCCGCTATAACAAAACATCAACGTTTTCAACGTTACGTTTAACCTGCAAATAAAAATATTTTATTCATTATTAATTAAAATTTATGATATTACACATAATATATAAAAATTAATATATTTATATATAATACCTTTATTATGTAATGTTAATTTTGGGATATTTATCGCTGTTGAAAGCCAATGAGTGTTTTTTGTGGTAGCTGCAATATTTTATTCATTATTAATTAAAATTTATATCACACAAAAAATTAAAATATTTATATATAATACCTTTATTATGTAATGTTAATTTAGGGATATTTATCGCTGTTGAAAGCCAATGAGTGTTTTTTGTAGCTGCAATAAAGACGGTAACAATAAGATAAAATTATGATGTCCATACATACACTCAGCAACAGGAGTGCCTTAATACACGAATTTATCATATATCAGAACCTTAGAATATATATACATGGAAGGGGAATTGCCTATACTTCCCATATAACAAGCCTGAGTTCCAGATGTGTACGAAAGAGAAAGATAGTGACTAATAATCGACTGCAATGCGCATGCATTGATATCGTCGTTGCCATAGCATTGTATGCTTTGCTTGAATTTAACGTTGACAATCTTTCTCTCTCATACATGCTTGAACACAGGTTCGGTGCTCAATTCCTCTTTCATTGATATATAGTATGTTCTAAGATCAGAACGCATACATTTTCCATATATGTATATGTATTTTCCATATATACATATGGAAAATGCATATACTATTACAATAAATACTATTTTTATATACAATAAATGCTATTTTTATACCTATTGCTCAGAATTGTCGCTGATTAATACGTGACACGCACAGGTTACGTAACTAACGTAATCGTAACGTAAAACTAGGTTATACCGTATACGGGACCGGCAAGGACGGAATGTGTAGCCTTTGTAGTGACGGGAGCGGCAGCTACAGGACGTGCAACGGAGGCACATGTAACTTTCATTTTATCGAGTTTTCATTAGAACTCGATAAAATGAAAGTTACATGTGCCTCCGTTGCACGTCCTGTAGCTACCGCTCCCGTCACTACAAAGGCTACACATTCCGTCCTTGCCGGTCCCGTTCCCGCCGGTCCCGTTCCCGCAGGTTCCGTTCCCGCCGGCTTCGTCGCCGCCAGTTCCGTCGCCGCCGCTAATCCCATCGCTGCCGCTAATCCCATCGCTGCCACTAATCCCATCGCCGCTGCTGGTCCCGTCGCCGCTGGTCCCGTCGCCGCTGGTCCCGTCGCCGCTGGTCCCGTCGCCGCTGATCCCATCGCCGCTGGTCCCGTCAATTTGATTAATAACCAAAATAGACCAGGTAATATTTTAATAATTTGAATTTATTTACATTTTGTTCATTATTTTTATACCTCCATAGTTCCAAGACGAAGAGGGACAGCGGCAGGATTAAGAAGACAACAAGATCGCTTTATGCGATTCTTATACCAGCTGTCTTCAGCACACAATAATTGGGGCAGGCGAGGCAGACCAAGACCAAGAAAGTAAGACTTTTTTACTATGTTTAAAGATAAGATTTTTGGAACTAAGGTATAATGAATATCAATTATAATATTGTTTTAGAAAATATTTCACATTATGTCCATTTGATTTTAGCAGAACGTGGCACGATGAGCAACGAGGACAACAGTATTAGAAGGTAATTTATTTTTTATAAAATAATATAATATTAGTTATACGTATGCAAAGAAATCCAAAGTATATATACACAATACATACATAAGTAGTGAGTAGCATGTTGCGCAATGTAATTATATCATTTTATTAAATAATATTTATCTTGCATTGTGTGCAACATGCTAAGTACCACTTATGAATGTACTACGTATGTATACTTTGAATTTTTTTGCATACGTATAACTAATATTATATTATATAGAAAATAGTATTATATTTTTTATAAAGTAATATAATATTAGTTTGTTTTGTTTTTGATAAAATAATATAATAGTGTTTTATTTTTTATAATATAACAGTTATACATATGCGAAGAAATCCAAAGTATACATACGTAGTACATACATAAGTAGTGCGTAGCATGTTGCACAATACAATTATATTATTTTATTAAATAATATTTATTTTGTATTGCACGACATGCTACTTACCACTTATAAATGTACTACGTATGTACACTTTGAATTTTTTTTCATACGTATAATTATGAAATAATATAATTTAATTATACGTATGCAAGAAATCCAAAGTATATATACGTAGTACATACATAAGTAGTGAGTAGCATGTTGCGCAATGTAATTATATAATTTTATTTACTAATATTTATCTTGCATTGTGTGCAACATGCTACTTACCACTTATGAATGTACTACGTATGTATACTTTGAATTTTTTTGCATACGTATAACTAATATTATATTATATAGAAAATAGTATTATATTTTTTATAAAGTAATATAATATTAGTTTGTTTTGTTTTTGATAAAATAATATAATAGTGTTTTATTTTTTATAATATAATATAACAGTTATACATATCCAAAGAAATCCAAAGTATACATACATAGTACATACATAAGTAGTGCGTAGCATGTTGCACAATACAATTATATTATTTTATTAAATAATATTTATTTTGTATTGCACAACATACTACTTACCATTTATGAATGTACTATATATGAATTTTTTGCATGCATATAACTAATATTATATTATGATAGTGTGTTTTATTTTTTATAATATAATATAACATTACTTATACGTATGCGAAGAAATCCAAAGTATACATACGTAGTACATACATAAGTAGTGAGTAGCATGTTGCATAATGCAATTATATTATTTTATTAAATAATTGAATATTTGTCTTCCACTAAGCTTCTGCTTAATGTATTTTATACCTTTTACTTCCATGGTTTCAAGATTAAGAGGGACGCCTGATCCGGCAACGACCCAAGCCGTACAGTACAACAGATTTCGATGGTATAGCAAGCATAATAGAATTTTTCTATAATCGATATTATTCATATGACTTTTTTCAGTTATTACATTTTATTATTTTTTATCGCAGATACTACAGCAACGGAAGACGGCGTAGCTTCCGAACGGCCGTTAGAATCGCCGAATCGCATAACTCGGCTTATCGCAAATTGGAGAGAGAAGCTCATGCGAATGGCCGCGCTGGAGCAATCACCTTCGGATTCCGGTAGCGAGAAGAACAACGCTAGACGTAGATCCAAATCGATCAAAACCCTTTGTACATAAGCGTCTTTAATGTGATTTATATTAAGAACTTAACGAGGTTAATGAATTTAGAGCTTTATTTCACGTAAATACTTGCAGAAATATTCACGATACTATGTTTCACGTTGCATCGTATCAGCATAATTATGGGATCGTATCTCGTTAGTATCTTCACTAGTCAGTGTGCAGGTCATTTTGATTAGCATTATTAAATAGCTGGCATCCCGATTCGAGATTCATTTAATTTTTATTAAACGGGTAAATATTGTTTACGGTGTTTTCCGCACTGAGCTTAAAAATATAAACGGTGTTTTCCGCACTGAGCTGAAAAATATAAACGGGAGCGAGAATGGAAGTAACGATTCAAATAAAATCCAGTTAGATGGATCGCATGAAAATTCATTTACTAGATCGTAATTACAATCGATGCAACGTGAAACATAGTAACGTGAATATCTCTGCAAGTATTTACGTGAAATAAAGCTCTAAATTCATTAACCTCGTTAAGTTCTTAGTATAAATCGCATACTCCCTTTTTACATAATGTAATCTGTGATTCCTTGAAGTATATTTTTATATATTAAGTTGATGACACGCGAACACATGCGATCAATTCCTTTTTCTTAATTTTGTTTTGAAGTGAATATATTTATCAATTTCTTTTTCTTAATTTTGTTTTGAAGTAAATATATTTATATTTATACAGTATTTTTTTCATTTCCTCATCGGAATTATTGATAATTATTTTCTCATTCGCTATTTTTTTTTTTGTCAAAAGACGTCGGAGATACTGCTTTATATTTTTATATATACTATTATATTATTATAAAAAATTATATACTGTTATATTATTTTATAATATATATATTATTTAAACTACTTATACTACGTATATAAAAAAATAAAATGCTATTTTATATAAAATACTATTATTATTTTATCCCATTCGTAAATATTATATTTAAATTTCCTTTACTACATACATTAACATCTTCTCTTTGAGAAGAATGTATCAGGTCTTCTAAATTGTGTCTCTATTTAAAAAAGTATTAAACACAGAGATTATCGATATATATATATATTTCCTTTAATTTTTATAACAAAAGTAAATGTATCAAAGATCCTGAAAATAGCACATTAATAACTCATTGGTTTAATATTGCACAAGTCAAATAGAGATTTTTGCCATGCAATTTCAAACATCTTTATTTCTTAAAAATATATATGGAATTATGTAAATGACTAGTAAATAACATGTACATTAAGGTTTGCATCACTTGCACCAATGTTATTTTGGCTTTAAGTGAGACTTAAATATGTGTCTATCTTTATCTTTCTTTTTAAATAAATAAAGACAGACACATATTTAAGTCTCACTTATTCGCTTTAAGTCGCTCTTGACGCTCTTTTACATCAATAATGCTGAGATTGATGCACGATACGTATCTATCCATGTAGTACAGAAATAACAGTTTTGACAAACGCTATTGGAGCACTCAGATATACAATTAATCTGTACAGTGCAGATCAATACCAGCCACTAAAAAATAAAATGTTCGCGTTGTAAAAAAATATTTTATGGTACTCACAGATAGGTCTCTCAGTAAAGTGTAAGAGGTATAAACCAGCGTAAGATGCTTCGTTACCAGCACACATGAAGAATAGTACTAAGCGATGTGTAATACAGTCTTATGATTGGATTTTCAGACATGTCGATAAATTTGTGATTAGTCTTCCTTTGTAAGAATCCTGTTGTATTTTGACAAAACAATAACGTGTAATCATCACATTTTCTCTAGTCCCCTTTGCACGTGTTATAGATTGTGTGATATGTTATTTCTTACATGTATAAATATATCCAGTAACAGCATATATCAATAAACATGCTCAACGCATCCAGTAACAAGCTGTCCATGTAACACCATGATGCAATAAGAAATAATTGGTAAGCATAAAGTAAAAGGAAACACTTAGGCCCGTATTCTCAGCTCACATTTATCGTTAAATGTGCCTTTAAAAATGGCTCGTAGCCAATCAGAAGGCTTATAAGCCACATTTAGATGCATATTTAGCAATAAATGTGAGCTGAGAATACGGGCCTTAGTAGCTGAAAAAAAAAAAAATTACAAATACAATATTATTAATAGGGAAAATTAATATAATTCGACCCAACTAGCAAATAACTTACACGGGCGAAGTTGGAAGAATATTTATAGGGAGACGTATCTCTTGGTTCGAGATTACAAGATTCCCCTGATTATATTTCAACCATACCGTGAATAAATAGGCGAGAAAAATATAGGTCCGAAAAGTCGCTGAAGCAGGAATCGAACCTGCGTCTTTGCTTTCCCTCGTATGGTTGAAATATAATCAGGGGAATCTTGTAATCTCGAACCAAGAGATACGTCTCCCTATAAATATTCTTCCAACTTCGCCCGTGTAAGTTATTTGCTAGTTGGGTCGAATTATATTAATTTTCCCTATTAGAATTTATTTACTAGCGACATAAAAATTATTAATTAGTTAATTTAATTCGCTCCTGGACCGGAATATGGAGCTAACAACACAATATTAGAATTTACATCTTCACCGTTGAGAGCCGGTAAAAATTGTTCTCAAAAATTATTGTTTACTAACATCTATTTAAAAGGCAATTGAAAAATATAGGATCGAAAGGGTCTGAATAGCTTAGTTGGTTAAAAGCAGTCGCCCGGCAAGCGAAAGACGCAGGTTCGATTCCTGCTTCAGCGACTTTTCGGACCTATATTTTTCTCGCCTATTTATTCACGGTATGGTTGAAATATAATCAGGGGAATCTTGTAATCTCGAACCAAGAGATACGTCTCCCTATAAATATTCTTCCAACTTCGCCCGTGTAAGTTATTTGCTAGTTGGGTCGAATTATATTAATTTTCCCTATTAGAATTTATTTACTAGCGACATAAAAATTATTAATTAGTTAATTTAATT
This sequence comes from Lasius platythorax, assembly GCA_963971435.1. Classification (NCBI taxonomy): domain Eukaryota; kingdom Metazoa; phylum Arthropoda; class Insecta; order Hymenoptera; family Formicidae; genus Lasius; species Lasius platythorax. The sequence goes on along the minus strand of OZ020537.1, from coordinate 20,231,493 downwards.
CGCTCCTGGACCGGAATATGGAGCTAACAACACAATATTAGAATTTACATCTTCACCGTTGAGAGCCGGTAAAAATTGTTCTCAAAAATTATTGTTTACTAACATCTATTTAAAAGGCAATTGAAAAATATAGGATCGAAAGGGTCTGAATAGCTTAGTTGGTTAAAAGCAGTCGCCCGGCAAGCGAAAGACGCAGGTTCGATTCCTGCTTCAGCGACTTTTCGGACCTATATTTTTCTCGCCTATTTATTCACGGTATGGTTGAAATATAATCAGGGGAATCTTGTAATCTCGAACCAAGAGATACGTCTCCCTATAAATATTCTTCCAACTTCGCCCGTGTAAGTTATTTGCTAGTTGGGTCGAATTATATTAATTTTCCCTATTAGAATTTATTTACTAGCGACATAAAAATTATTAATTAGTTACAATATTATTAATTTACTCTAAAAATATGCACATACGTATGCAAGATAACTCGTATAATACATGCATTTTTACAAATATAACTTGGTTGATTGAAAATACATACAATTCTTTCTATTTTTTAATGAACCAAGTTATTTATAATAAAGATGCATATATTATACGAATTATCTTACATACACAATGATTTAAAAGCATACGCACTATAAATGATTTATTTATAATATGTGTATGATATGACATAATTACCTGATTACCACAGGAGAAAACTGCCACACTTTTTATATACTTTTTGTATACAATACAATCAAACACGTGCATGACGCGTTTTGACACTTTCGACTCGTAAGTGAGGTTAACCGCGTATGCCGCTAATAACGCATGCCGCCAATGTCGCAGAGCGCTGCTAGCGCGATCTTCCGTCAAACAAGTCAACCGTACAAGATGCACACATTGCTATTTATTGCATGTGTTGTGTACGTGTATATACGTGTAGCGCGATACTACTATATATCTATGCATGTGTTGTGTACGTGTAGTATACGTGTAGCGATGACGACGTGTGACGGTGACGTTTCTTAAAACGAAAATTTCCACATCTCGACTTTGCGTCGTAATATATAATGTTTATATAACATGTAGAGCAAAAATAAAGACACTTTTCTTATATAATCTAAACCCAAGCTATCGATTAAGCTTAATAAAAACTCAATCCGTTCAGCGGTTATTGAGGTCTAATAATCTCGAGTACTCTCAACTGGCCGGCTCGCGTAAAGATACCCGGAGTGCCTTGCTGTTGCTGCGCGGTACTTGGCGCGAGACACTACCGTGTCTCTTGATTTTTTCAAATACTATAAAAATAAGATATTTATTTTATTACTTTATAATGTTGAAAAAAAGATAAGTCTGAAAAATAACTGCAGTCTTTTGCTTATAAATCTTTATCTAATAAAGAAAATTACCTATTACATACTACAATACATAATGTTTTAACAACATAAATGCTTTTATATTTTATAATAACCAGAGCACACATGCAATCTGCTTCTGGTATAAAATATTTTTTCAAACAACCAGCACACGAGTAGATCGCCTCTGGGATAAAAAATAACCAAAGCACACATGCAATCTGCTTCTGGTATAAAATATTTTTTCAAACAACCAGCACACGAGTAAATCGCCTCTGGGATAAAAAAATAACCAAAGCACACATGCAATCTGCTTCTGGTATAAAATATTTTTTCAAACAACCAGCACACGAGTAAATCGCCTCTGGGATAAAAAAATAACCAAAGCACACATGCAATCTGCTTCTGGTATAAAATATTTTTTCAAACAAATCAGCACACGAGTAGATCGTTTTTGGCACTACCTATGTATATACTAAAACTACATAATAGTTACTTTTTATAGATAAAAGAAGCAAAAGACTGCGTTATATTTTTTAGAAATTGTTTGTAATTTTACTAATTTATTTTTATATGTATAATCTGTCTACGATTATTTATATGAAACTCAAGTTATTTATATTCAATTATTTTTAATTATAATTATAAATATACTTATAAATTATAATCAGAGGTATATTAATTATTTTTTTTTAGTTCTCAACTAATGAACAAATTTTTAAATAGAGACATTCATACCACTCGACCAATACTAGCAAGTAACTTACACGGGAGAAGTTGGAAGAATATTTTTAGGGAGACGTATCTCTTGGTACGAGATTACAAGATTCCCTTGATTATATTTCAACCATACCGTGAATAAATAGGCGAGAAAAATATAGGTCCGAAAAGTCGCTGAAGCAGGAATCGAACCTGCGTCTTTCGCTTGCCGGGCGACTGCTTTAACCAAGCAGCACTCGGACGTATATTTTTCTCGCCTATTTATTCGCGGGATGTTTGGAGGATGATCAAGGGATTCTTGTAATCTCAAACCAAGAGATACGTCTCCCTAAAAAATATTCTTCCAAATTCGCCCGTTTAATTTATTTGCTAGTATTGGTCAAGTGGTATGAATGTCTCTATTTGAATTTATTTGACTAGCGATAAAAAATTATTTTTAAATTTAAAAAGTTTTTGTTTTTTTTATTTTTACTTTTATATATTTCGCTTTGTGTAACTCCAGTTTCTTTTTATGTATCAAATTTAATTTTAATGAAAGTAAATACATTTTCAAAAATTAAATAAAATATATTTCTAATAAATGTCCATAAAAAATTTTACTATCATAATAATACTATATTATTATTATTATTATTTATATATTTTTTATTTATAAAAGTATATTTATTTTTAGTTAAATTAAATTTGATAGATAGAAAGAAATTGGAGTTACAAAGCAAACTATATTTTAAAATAAAAGAACACAATACAAACTTTATTTGAAAATAATTTGTTCATTAGTTAAAAAATACAAAAAATAATTAATATATCTCTTATTATAATTAAAAAGTATATCTCTAATTATAATAAAAAATAATTGAATATGAATAATTTGATTCTCAAATAGATATTCTTCAGACAGGTTATATAAGAATAAATTAGTAAATTTAAATAATAATAATAGGATGTAAAAATATTATATTTATTGATACAAAAATATTAAAATATTTTTTAAATATTTAAAAAATTATAAATACACATACAAATATACATATATACAGAGTTTAAAAAAGATAGAGACCCCTGAATAACTCTAAAAATATGCTACATAGAAAAAATGTTTCAAACAAATGTTGCAGGATTTCAAGTGACGCATACATAGCAATACCAGTATGATCTTGAACAGCGTTGTCAAAGTCACGTAAAGATCACCTTGAAAATTTTTTAATTGGAACCTCCATTTTTTATTGCATATTCTTGTAGCTTATCTCGAGAGCTTTTCAAAACACTATAATAAAGTATTTTTTCATTCACTTTTTTATTTATAATGCTTGAAGTTTACAGTATTTTGTCATAAAATACAAAATATCTTGTTACATTCAGTTTTCCATAATCTTACCTTATACTTTTATGCACAGAAAAATAAAACCAGTCAATTAGTGTAAAAAAAAACATAGTTGTTTAAAATAAAAAAGTATGTAGCTGCTGGTTGCAAATTACATACTTTTTTTTTAAAGCAACTATGTATTTTCTTTACATCAATTTGGTTTTATTTTGTGTGTATAAAAGTAGGTAAGAATATCGAAAATTTAAGGTTTTACAAGATATTTTGTATTTTATGTCAAAATACTGTAAACTTCAAGCATTATAATTCAAAAAATACTGAATGAAAAAATAGTATTTTGAAAAGCTTTCGAGATATGCCACAAGAATATGCAATAAAAAATGGGGGTTCCATTTAAAAATTTCAAGGTGATCTTTACGTGACCTTGACAACGTTGTTCAAGGTCAGACTGGTATTGCTATATAATGCATAACTTGACATCCTGTAACTTTTGTGTGAAAAATTTTTTTCTATCTTACATATTTTCGAAGATATTCAAGGGTCTCCTTCTTTAACACGTTGTATACATAAAATTATACTGATGTATATGTATATATATATATATATATATATATATATATCAGTATAATTTTATGTATACAACGTGTTAAAGAAGGAGACCCCTGAATATCTTCGAAAATATGTTTTTTAATCTTAGACAAGATTTGGAATTACGAGAATGCTCGTAAATATCTAACTCCGGCGGCGAGGCTGTAAGAAGATTTTTAGGGCCACTTTTACATTAAATATTTTTAACTAAAAAAAAATTTTTTATACTTATAAATGTTTAATAATAAATGCCTAAAAGTTTTAGAATGATCTGTGGTACAATTTTTATAAACAAAATTCTCATAAGAACACGTTATTTTTAGCTTTCTAAAGCAGGTGCCCCTCTTATATTTTTAATTAATTGGTGTATTTATTAATTTTTTCTATAAAATTAATTAAAAATATTTTTTTAAATATTTTATTTAAAATACAAAAAACAATTCAAAAAATAAAAAAATAAATAAATAAAAAATAAATAAAAAAAAAATAAATAAATTTCAAATAGCAATAATTATTAATTTTTTATGTACATATTATTTTATAGAGAATATTAATATAATTCGACCTAACTAGCAAGTAACTTACACGGGAGAAGTTGGAAGAATATTTTTAGGGAGACGTATCTCTTGATACGAGACTACAATATTCCCTTGATTATATTTCAACCATACCGTGAATAAATAAGCGAGAAAAATATAGGTCCGAAAAGTCGCTGAAGCAGGAATCGAACCTGCGTCTTTCGCTTGCCGGGCGACTGCTTTTAACCATCTAAGCTATTCAGACCCTTTCGATCCTATATTTTTCAATTGCCTTTTAAATAGATGTTAGTAAACAATAATTTTTGAGAACAATTTACCGGCTCTCAACGGTGAAAGATGTAAATTCTAATATTGTGTGTTAGCTCCATAATTTAGGTCCAGGAGCGAATTAAATTAACTAATTAATAATTTTCTGTCGCTAGTAAATAAATTAAAATAGAGAATATTAATATAATTCGACCTAACTAGCAAATAACTTACACGGGCGAAGTTGGAAGAATATTTTTAGGGAGACGTATCTCTTGGTCCGAGATTACAAGATTCCCCTGATTATATTTCAACCATACCGTGAATAAATAGGCTAGAAAAATATAGGTCCGAAAAGTCGCTGAAGCAGGAATCGAACCTGCGTCTTTCGCTTGCCGGGCGACTGCTTTTAACCAACTAAGCTATTCAGACCCTTTCGATCCTATATTTTTCAATTGCCTTTTAAATAGATGTTAGTAAACAATAATTTTTGAGAACATTTTACCGGCTCTCAACGGTGAAAGATGTAAATTCTAATATTGTGTGTTAGCTCCATAATCAGGTCCAGGAGCGAATTAAATTAACTAATTAATAATAATTTTTTGTCGCTAGTAAATAAATTCAAATAGAGAATATTAATATAATTCGACCTAACTAGCAAGTAACTTACACGGGAGAAGTTGGAAGAATATTTTTAGGGAGACGTATCTCTTGGTACGAGATTACAAGATTCCCTTGATTATATTTCAACCATACCGTGAATAAATAGGCGAGAAAAATATAGGTCCGAAAAGTTGCTGAAGCAAGAATCGAACCTGCGTCTTTCGCTTGCCGGGCGACTGCTTTTAACCATCTAAGCTATTCAGACCCTTTCGATCCTATATTTTTCAATTGCCTTTTAAATAGATGTTAATAAACAATAATTTGTGAGAACATTTTACCGGCTCTCAACGGTGAAAGATGTAAATTCTAATATTGTGTGTTAGCTCCATAATCAGGTTCAGGAGCGAATTAAATTAACTAATTAATAATAATTTTTTGTCGCTAGTAAATAAATTCAAATAGAGAATATTAATATAATTCGACCTAACTAGCAAGTAACTATATTTTTCTCGCCTATTTATTCACGGTATGGTTGAAATATAATCAAGGGAATCTTGTAATCTCGTACCAAGAGATACGTCTCCCTAAAAATATTCTTCCAACTTCTCCCGTGTAAGTTACTTGCTAGTTAGGTCGAATTATATTAATATTCTCTATTTGAATTTATTTACTAGCGACAAAAAATTATTATTAATTAGTTAATTTAATTATTAATTTTTTTATGTATATATCATTTTATTCTTATAATTTTTATACTAATATATATACATACATACATACATACATACATACATACATATATATATATACATATATCAGTATAAAAATATCAAAACAAAAAAATAAAAAAATTAATTACTTCTATATACAGATACATACACATATGCAGATAATATTTGATGGACATACAACATATACAGTAACAAACAGATGTATAAACAGACAACGATGAGCAAAGATAAGAAGAGAGTACAAATGAGTAACGAAAAATCTATATGAAATAAGGCAATACATTTGATGTATCTATTTCTATTGTTACGTCCGGAAATCGATATTAATTAATTTCGCGCCGTCACTCGTTCACCACACTCGCGCCGCAAATAATCAACACGATAATAAGAAGAACACGTAACTTTAATAACACAGAACAAGAACACAGAACGATAAATAATACAATAATAAGAGCGTTAAAGAAATACGTCCGTTCGACAGATTAGCTGTCAAAAGACTGCCAAATGGCGACCGTTTACAAAATGTCTGCTGTTGTTTATCAACAACCCCCCTTGACAACCATGTCCCGGATACGGTACAGGGGATGAAATTCAGGGACGTAACACTGCCCCCTTCCTTCAAAATTTGACGTCCCGACAATTGTTTCCAAAGTTGTATGGGTTGACCGTTGTCCTCACGTTCCAAGGCATTGATCCCAGTGTGCCAAAACAACTTCCTGCTCTACCCTGAGCTGCTGCTGCAGGTTACCGAGCGGCGTTATTTCCCGGCCTCAATCAAACACCAACCAGGAATCTTCAGGATACTGCCGTCGAACCCGCTTCACGAGAACATCGTCGACCTCAGGGAACCATAACGGTTTCTTGCTCTATCCTGAGCTGCTGCTGCAGGTTACCGAGCGCCGCTATTATTTGATCCTAATGGACCTCGATGATTCTCGATTCTACGTCTAATCGTCTTATGTGGATGTCCGCACGTCTTCGGGCAAAAGGGGGGTATCCTCCGTGGACCCAACATCCTCACAAGAAGACTCCTCAAGCCCCTGTCTCGGCATTTGCCCTTTGTCCCACGGGAAAACCACGGATCAAAAACCGTGGGCGAGACAGTCTTCCTTTAAAAAAAATAAGTAGTTCTCCTGGGTAGTTCTCTGTTTGAATAGAAGCTTCATTCTAAGGACAGAAACAAATAACACGCAGAAACACAGAACTCAACTTAATTTTAGTCTGTAAAAGAACAATTCAATAAAACTTTTTATTAAAATAATTTAGTATAAGCTGTTCTCCGGATAAGCCAAACGCGCAAGTCTCTCAAGTTCAGCACCAAAAGAAGCTAATTCTTCCCCAAATTTCTGTTTTCCCTCAAACTCGCGGCTAACGCAATAGATTTTATTGCGTCATCCCAGCAATTCGCGCGCGCGATTAATAAGAATTGAGAGAGGAATTCTCGCAGCGGCACCGTTCCGTCAAAAGTATCGGGCTTTAACTTGAAGCCGATCGCCGCGCGCGCGTCCGTTCACCTCGCGTCCGCATTCCGCGCCCCCGAATCACCGGAAGCTCTATTACGGGAAGGACTTAGCTGGGACCGAAGACGCTGAAGTTCTTCATCCCGCTGGCGCAGCACCGCTTCGAAGTCAGCCTGTTGCCGGAGCCGTTCCTCGTGAAGCTGTTTAATCTCACTGATTGCGACCTGAAGCGCTGCAGCTCCCGTTGCCATGTCCGAATCCGCTGTTTGAAGTGGAGTCGCCGAACGTAATCTTTTCCGCGTCGAAACGCCGGATATCTCTCGCAGCTCCATTCCCGTATCCATGGCTCGTTGTTCGCACATATCCCGGACGAGCCCCCAAAATGTTACGTCCGGAAGTCGATATTAATTAATTTCGCGCCGTCACTCGTTCACCATACTCGCGCCGCAAATAATCAACATGATAATAAGAAGAACACGTAACTTTAATAACACAGAACAAGAACACAGAACGATAAATAATACAATAATCAGAGCGTTAAAGAAATACGTCCGTTCGACAGATTAGCTTTCGCTAATTGCCATTTGGCAGTCAAAAGACTGCCAAATGGCGACCGTTTACAAAATGTCTGCTGTTGTTTATCAACAACTCCCCTTGACAACCATTTCCCGGATACGGTACACGGGATGAAATTCAGGGACGTAACAGTATTGATACTTTAGACCCAATATTCGTGACGTTATATACATACTATCAATCAGTATTTCGTTTTACGACATTTATGCAGCCATTCGCTTGTTCAATCGATCGCTCTCTAATATATTTTCTCTCTCTCTTTGTTTATCCTAGTCTCTGTTTATTATGTATGTGTTATGTGTGCATATACATAATTTTATAATAATTGTATATATAAATGGAAATACACTAACCTCTTCCTCCAGCCTTTCTTCAAGGAAAGTCTTGGCCGATTGAGAGGCAAATATTTATTATAATTACGTTCCATTATGTGGACACACTACAAAAATATATAATATAATAATTAAATATCTTCACTTCACTTTTTACGTCACACGTTATTACACACTATAACGGCTTTCGTCACTGTTGTTACGCGTACGAAACCGCGCACGAAAGTGAGTATTGATACGCGCAATGGATCACCGCATGCGCGCATGTATGTGTACGCGCGGCTTATTCTGTGATGAAAAAGAGATACCGCGTAAATATAAAAAACCAATTACGCTAGGATCGTTTACTTTTGTAATTTTTAAAAAATTTTTGTAATTATGAATAGTAAATGTTAAAACATGTATATACCTCTATCTTTATATGAAGTTTATAAGTAGGGGAATAGTGCGGGTTCTAACTCAGGTCCTCTGAGGGGGGGGGTGAGGGGCAGGAGGGTATCTGCGGGCGCGGGGGAATGACGTCACCGGGGGGGGGGAATCAGAGGACACTGGGAACGATGTCTGGGGGGGGGGGTCTATGGACGCGGGGAATGATGTCACGGGAAGGGGGAAGACCGCGTATGGTGGACGAGGAGACCGCGGGGAAGAGGGAGGGGGATAACCGTGAGCTGTATGACTGTGATGGATCTTGAGGGGTCCGTGGGGAGAGGGAAGGTGTAAGACCGCAAAGGAGATATGAATAAAGGAAAAGGAGAGAGATAAATAGATAATATAAATATATTTAAACTTTTAATTATTTAGCTTAGATAAATTATGTTGATTAGTTTAATTAATAATTGAGAATACGTTTAATATTATAGAGAGACAATTTAGGAAATTAATATTTGTGTGAGAGGGGTAACACGAGGCGTCTACGAGAGATAACACGAAGTAGCGCGTTCTCGAGAGAGCGGCGTTCGCGTGAGAGCGGCGTTCGCGTGAGAGACCGATAGCGCGAGAGAGAGCGGCTTTAGCATGAGAGAGAGAGATATATATATAATGAGCGGCGTATTCAAGGGAAAAGGAGAAGAGAGACGTATTTTATTTTATTTTTTTCTTTTTTCTTTTTTAATGTCTTTTCTTTTTATTTCTTTTTGGTATTTATTTTTATATTTTTTTCTATTTTTATTTATTATTTTTTCATGTTTTTTCTTTTATCTTAAAGAGCTAAGGTAAGGAGATCAGATATTTAGCTTTAGCGTGAGAGAGATACCATGATGGGAAAAGGAGGAGAGAGGATGAATACAATTAAACAGTTTTTACATATTATAATAATTATTTATTCAATAAATGTAAATGTATGTGTGTGTGCGTGCGCGCGTGTAATAAATGTGTGTGTGTGTGTGCGTGCGCGCGTGTATTATACAAATGTGTGTGTGTGTGTGTGTATGTGTCTTAAAAATAATATGAATATAAAACATTAAAATGTGCAAAATATAAAATATATTATATTAAAATATAAAATGTGATATATAATAAAAATGTAAAAATATAATGTAATGTATAAAAATAATATAATATATAAAAAAATTTTAATATATAAAAAAATATATAAATATATATAAAAATATATAATGGCTGCGGCGGCGGGAGCTTCTGTAAGAGAAAAAAATTTTAATTTATATATTATTAAAATTTTAAAAAATAAAAATAAAAAAGAGGTATTTACATGCTAATCCCATCGTTCTGACCCGAAGGGGGTGATCTCGGGATACGGCTCCATCCCGAAGAGTTGTCGGAGGCAAAATGTATCGTCATTATCGATGAAATAATAGTCCTCCTCCTCCTCCTCCTCCTCTAAACTCCACAATACTTCATCGCGCGGATGATGTTGGTGGTCGCCCCACAACCGGTCGAGGTCCTCACGCTGTTGCCGCCGCTCCATCTGAACCCACCCCCGGTGGCGGACGCTAGCGACAAATTTTGTAAAGCCTCCTCTAAGAAACTAGAAAAAAACACATATTATATATGTTTGAAAAAAAATATTTAAAATATTTTATTAAATACTTACAGCAGCCGGTATCGCGTGGTGCAAGAAATCCATATTTGACATATTTGACAATTTTTTTTTTATTTTACTGTAACTGCACTGTGCAACGGTTTGAGACTTTATGATGGCACAATGGGTGGACATCCTCGCGGTAAAAAAATAGGAACATAAGAAAGAGCACTTGATAAGAAAACAAAAGTAAGCATATTTTGCAGACAATCTGAAGTTAAAGCATGCGCCTTATACATTATGTAAAAAATATTTTAAAATGATTTTTACATATAAACTACTGAAGCGATTCATACTACTTGTATCATGATTGAACCATAATTAACCACTTTTCGAACCACTTTGAACAGCAAATCACCCACAATTGAACCACAATCGAACCATTATCAACCACAATCGAACCACTTTGAACAACAAATCAACCAACCACTTTTCTAACCACAATCAACCATTATCAACCACTTTGAACAATCGAATCACTTTTCGAACCACTTTGAACAACAATCAACCACAATCGAACCACAATCGAACCACTTTGAACCACTTTGAACAACAATCAACCATGATCGAACCACAATCAATTACATTGAACTACCATAAAACAATAAATCAACTACCCATCGACCTTCAACTAAATATTCAATAACACAATCTGACGCTGGTGGCCAGCATCACGTACTGAAATGTGATACTCGCATACATGGATAAGAATAGAGGAAAAGGAGAGAATAATAGATATTAAAAATATATTTTAAAACAATAGTTTATTCTAAATAAGGATGGGGTGAATCGTTATGATTATTCGATCACCAATTGAATATTTTAAATACATTTTGTAAAGCGCAATTTTTTAAATGTTTTTCACGTATAGTATTCGTAACATCAAGCTTATTTAAAGAAGCGATATCTTCATAGTCTGCATCCAAGGTTTCAATATTGACGCTATTTCTCGCATCATCACCAAGTATATCGGTCAACCATTCTCGTTTTTCACGTCCTTTAACGTACACGAGAGGAAATGATCCATCTTCATCTTCCGTTGAACCCATCACAGCCTTCGTAATCAAACGTTGAGCAAAGCTGTACGGAACGTTTCCATTTTCCCATTGTAATCCATGATGATGTTCAATCAACCATGAAGCTTGTGATTTCTCAAATTTTGTAAGCACATGCCATGGTACGGGACTTCCAAAAAAATAGTGAGAGAGAACAGATCCATCTCTCAGTATCGCTACTACCTTCACGATAAAGTTTCTTCCGATAATGAAACCTTGCAGATCCACAAACGTAGGCACGACCATGATGATTATATTGCGATTAATAGTACGATTGCAAGACAAGTTGTCTTAGACAACTGATGCCCATTGTCACGAATCTCAATTTATATAATTTTATATGACATTGGAGGGGATATTTGCTGATCTATACAATTTTACGAACTACGTTGGTTAATGGACAATATTCAACAACGCGATCGTGCAAGATGAGACAATAGGCGGTAGTATTTGCTGGTATATCTTCCTTGCATTCAAACTCTATTCTCACGTCCACGGTAGAATTTTTAACAGACTCGTTTTGTCGTGAGCAATCAATAACCGCAAAAGGACCGTAATATAAAAACTTTGTAATGTTTAATAGCACCATATCATTATCACATCCATAATAAGATTTGCGAAAACGAGAGTACATGTCGAACAAGAGGGCGTATCTATTTTTATCAATATCTAAATTCAAATAATCGTAGGGATAAACTTCCGAGTTTAGATAGAGTTTAACGTTGGTTAATTGACAGTTGTCGAATATGGTTATCTCTTTTGACACAGCATTTTTTTATACCAGTTTGCAGTGCAAAGATAACATATCGCGGCTTCTCCAGCTGAGACGCGGCTTTCACGGTCCACGAATGCTTGGTTGTGTTATGTAAGAAAGGAAATTCGTAAAGATCCCAAAAACGAAAACTCATATTCAAGTATCGTCCGCTTTCCAACGCCCGTAGCAACGACAGTTTATTAATCTCGTTTAATATTACATGAGGCATACGCCATTGTATTTTGAGCAATTCAATCTCAGCTTCCGCCGACATATGTCTAATTAGAAAATTGTTGTCATTGCGTGAACGTATCAAAATTAATTCGTGACGAGCGTTAATCACAATTCGCTTATAATCGTTACAAAATCCCAATAGCATGTTGAGCGGTACGCAAAAGTTGAAGTAAGATTCAACAATATTACGTGCCACATCCCACGCAGCATTCTTCAATATTTTACCTCTCTCAGGTGTTAGAGAGACATAATTTCTGAGCGTGGAAGTTATTCCAACGTTTCTGTTGCGATCAATCTCCACACTATCGAGTTCATATCGAAGTTCATCAAACATGAATGCAACGCAATTGTTTCCCAATATCACCTGCTCTGATCCTTCATCCTTTTTACGTACCGTCAATTTTCCTTCAACATATAAAAAACTTTCACATGGTAACGTGTACAAATCCTGATGTTGTATAGGTATCCGTATCTCATCGCTATATCCAAGCGTTGTGTTGGCTTATGGATTGTACGTATGAGTCTCAATCTTGACGATACGATCAAAGATCGGCTCACCTCCAATATTCAAGATGTCGATCATATTTTCAAGTATTGCGTACCACAAATAATAATGATTTTAAAAATTCACGATTCGACGCGCTGAGTTTCTTCTTAGCGTAACCGGACACTTTACTATTGTCACCCGATACCACTCGTCTACTCGCAAAAATATTGTCCCTCGCAAAAATATTGTCCCTCGCAAAAATATTGTTTCTCGTAAAAATATTGTCTCTCACGTGCTCCGTTTCGTTCAGCACAAGCATTTCATTTGTCACATGTTATTATTGCCGACGTCGTATGTATAATCTTACGGTAATTTCCTCTCCTCGAAAACCAAGCAATCGTCCTTCTTGGTCAACAATGCGGATCGTTAGATCAGTAACGCTCCGTGCAATGATCGGTAGATAAATGATCTGTGCAGGCGTTTCCGATATCTTATATCCTGGCGGCACGCTCGGTGAAAATTCATGTATCGTGTGTACGCGCTTGTTATTGCTGTACGCGCCAGTGGTCGCGCTGCATTCTATACGAATAATATTTACGTTAATAATATTTACCGGTAGATCCGATTCATATCATTTCCAAGGCTGCAATATACGATTTGATGAGAATCCCAGCAATGATCCAACGTTGTCTGGTTTACTAAAGTTTATTCTATAAGCGCATTTGATTTCGCTCTTTAGCGTATTATGATTAGCGCGAAGAACTATTGGATATTCGTCCTGTTCTTCGAAATCATTCTCTCGTGCAACGTTATTAACTGCATCGTTGGAATCAACAGCGTGTCGATATCGTAAAATTGCACGTCTGAGATATTTATTTATAGCATGTAATTCGTATGATCCCTCAGGAATCGCAATTTCCTTGTTATTGGTATCAAAGTAAAATTTATTATTCGAAGAATTCACATTCGGTATCGTAAGTTTCAAAGTCCGTTAAACCGAGCTCGTAATCACCATCGTTTAAATCTATAGCTGGAAAGTAGCTTACAGCAAGAACGCTACTCTCACCACTCAACGTTAGTGTCAGTGACATGCTGGAAAACTGTCAAACTAATACTGAATCGTGATGGTGGATTGTCAGGGTTTAAATTTGTTCGTCAACCGTTTGAAGATATCGTAGACACAATTGTCCGCAAATTCTTTGATTATAATTTTGATAAGACATGAGATTGTATTCTATTTTCGTCACATTTTGTTCAAAATATTGCACCAATTCCGTGGGCGGTCTAAGATTTCCAAAACTATCGAAATATATTACTCGATTTCCCCTCTTTGCATATGCTACCCAATGAGTACCGGGACCATCAGCGTCATCCAAATTGACGATACCGCTTTCATTTCGTCGTACACCGTTTATCGGTAAATTATTGCGCATGAAAACGCCTCTAAGGAATGGTATACGCATACGTCTTGCCAGTTGTTCCAATTGCACATTAGTTGTTACACCCACAGGCATTTTTAACGTTTTTTTGACGTTTTTTTTTTTCTTAGTCATCGTTGAGAATCCCTGTCCACGCTTGTATGGAGCGAGATAAAGTCCACGACCTTCCATAGTACGATTATGACGTTGCATTTCTTCGAGCTGACGTTGCGCTGCCTTGCTATCATTCACAGCCTTTGCGATTCCCGCTGCTCCGCCAGCCAAAGAACCGACAACTCCCAATAACGGTAAAAGTGGTAAGATACCACCACGCTTCGCTACTGGAAGTATTCGTTTTTTCTTCGTTGACGACTTTTTTGTCTTCAAACCCATACCGAATTTTGTCTTTGCTTTCATTGCCGCCCAAACAGCAGTAGCAGCTGCTCTTTCACCACGAGTCGAATCTCTCGCGATAATACGTTTTCGCGCTCTTGCAGCGAGTATATTATCAGCAATGTGTCGTTCACCGAGGTCGTTGCTTCGAGAATATGCAATATCGTGCTCGCGACACGCAGCATCCAATGGATTAATGCCTCGATCACCTCTAGCCAATTGTTTTTCCAAGTGAGTTCCAGGTCCGCAAAAGTGATAACCGGGAATATGTATTTCAATAGGGAGCGCGTTTATCGCACGATTTAACAGACCGCTACCTCTTATAATTCTCGCTGACATTTGCCACAATTTTTTATCAACGGTGTTGGACCGTCGATATGTGTTTGTTGCCACGGCAAATTATGATGTTGCGTGCAATGACGATATTGTTGAATCTCCGAATCGGCCTTTATATGTTCGGAAAGCTTGTCCCACAATCGTTCCACGTAGTCACCAAAGTTTCGCAGTAAAACAATCTTGGGGATAAACTGTAACTGCTCGGCGGTAAGCTCGAGAATATTACTGTTAACCGACAGAAGGAGAAACATTTTCAAGACTGAGTGATTTCGCTTCGACGCATCTCTATAAATAGGTCCCCCATGGTTCATTTTCCAAAAATCTGACTTGTGACTCGCGAGAGACAACATGCGGTTTGTTCGACAAGTGACGATAATCAAAGTGACAAATTGTGACGATAGAACACGATTAATGGATGAGAAAGAAATACGCATGCATGGAAACATGCTACCGAATACTATACGCGGTATTATTTGCGGTCCTTCAAATTGTGGTAAGACTAACGTGTTGATAAATTTGATAGAAAGCCCACACGGTGTATATTTCGAGAACATGTACGTATACTCAAAATCGCTTCAACAACCGAAATATCGATACTTGGAAAATTTGCTGTCATCGATAGAGGAAATTGGTTATTTTACATTCTCTAATAATAGCGATGTCATTCCACCGAGCGAGGCGCTTCCGAATTCCATCTTTATCTTTGATGACGTGGCGTGTGATAAGCAAGATACGATAAGAGAGTACTTTGCAATGGGCCGACACTCGAGCGTCGACTGTTTCTATCTTTGTCAGACGTATGCCAAGATACCCAAGCATCTTATACGCGACAATGCAAATGTATTGATTTTATTTAAACAGGATGGCACAAATTTGAAACATGTATACAACGATCATGTAAATACCGACATGTCCTACGACGATTTTCGCGCATTCTGTCAGAAATGTTGGCAACACAAGTATGGATTCGTTGTGATTGACAAAGACAGTTCTCTGACTAATGGACGATATAGAAAAGGATTTAACGATTTTGCAATACCGTAAAGTGGGTAGTCGCTATCCACACGCCGATCAAACAACGTCTAAAAAAATTTTCGTTAGAGTGCAACATGACGACTGTGCAGGTTGACAATGACGATCACGAGAAGATTGCGAGAGAGATTGCAAAAACGAGTGAATCAATACGAAAAAAATATCGCGCTATGAAAACTGGTAAAATGGAGGAAGACGTTGCATTGGAAAGACAATTTAAACCAATTACCGAACCTCTAAAACAACTTGTTGAGAATACAGTTGGTGTGGAATCTAATGAAGAAAAATTCGAGCCATTTAATATGTCTTATAAGAAGAAAGAATCAAAGCATGGAACGAAGCGGTCAAATACATCATTGAATGATTCACTAATAACTTCTACTCCAAATAAATTAAAACGTAAGAAACAATTATCGAATGTTACCTCTACTTCGATAAAAGATGTTCAACCAAGTCAAATATTGTACGAAAAGACAGCTCCATCTATAGAAGAAATTTATGAGACCACGCCTGAAAGGCTTGTGACGTCAGTTCAACATGTATTACAAACGTCTGAAGGACAAAATTCAATGCGTGATCATTTCGGTCCACTTGCACAAACATATTTGGCAACTATTATGAGTCAAGATAAAAATGCCGATATGGATTATGTATATGGCGTTAAATTTTGCAATGAAGGAATGATGTTCGGTGATAAAGTTTTTGATGTGGATAAAAACGATAATATACTGATTGATGGATTAAAATACGTAGGAACACCAGGTCTCTACGAGTTGATTTTCAAGAGAATACCTGACGATGCAGTATATACTGAGGATGATTTGCATAAATACAAAAGTATATTACTGAAAACAAATGCGCATAGACGTGGCAACAATATGCATAATCCTGTATTAGGTAACAAGGGATATAAGTACAAATATATAATTGCACCAACAATCTTTGGTCATAAAGTTGGAAAAGGTATAAACATACCGCGCGCAATGACGCTAAGCGATAATAAGATTGATTACGTGCATTAGAAGGGATTGTCCCGATTGCGCACATTACGGATCGGACATAGCGATATTTCCCGATCGGACACAGTCCCGATCGGACACATTCCCGATCGGACACAGTCCCGATCGGACACAGTCCCGATCGGACACAGTCCCGATCGGTCACAGTCCCGATCGGACACAGTCCCGATCGGACACAGTCCCGATCGGACACAGTCCCGATCGGACACAGTCCCGATCGGACACAGTCCCGATCGGACACATTCTCGATCGGACACATACAATTGCATTCGGACACAGTCCCGATCGGACACAGTCCCGATCGGACACAGTCTCGATCGGACACAGTCTCGATCGGACACAGTCCCGATCGGACACAGGCCCGGGTGCGGGAGGGGGGGCCGAAGGCCCCCCTTTCACCCCCCCCCGTGTGTGTGTGTGTGTGTGTGTGTGTGCGCGCGCGCCTGTGTCCGATCGGGCCTGTGATCGAATGCAACTGTATGTGTCCGATCGAGAATGTGTCCGATCGGGACTGTGTCCGATCGGGACTGTGTCCGATCGGGACTGTGTCCGATCGAGACTGTGTCCAATCGAGAATGTGTCCGATCGGGATTGTGTCCAATCGGGACTGTGTCCGATCGGGAAATATCGCTGTGTCCGATCCGTAATGTGCGCAATCGGGACTCACTCCATTAGAATGATTCCAACGAATTGGTAGATCGTCTGCGATTGTTGGTAGCCTCACGTCAAGCCGGCAACAATGCTCACGACAATGAAATATTGTCAATTATCGAGGAACTTAGGCGAAGCTGACATTATTATAAATTAACTATACGTCGACGATACGAGTCATTCTGTCGAAATTGTTGATATCGAAATGTCAATTAATAAATTTGGATTATCGTTAGGACCGCCGAGTAATTCTTACTATTAATGGAATGGATTACTAAGAAATTACGTGCGCGATAACGCTCTGTGTCAGACAGCCTCCGGCTTTGACGCAAGGTCGCGCAAGATACGACGTGTAGCGCAACCGGAAGCTGATAACGATGCTGCTAACAAACAGTACGTGGAAACGAGTGTCAAGCCTTTGAAAGATCGACAGGAAAAATTTGAGAAAAAATAATCGCGCTAGAGACAAATATGCAGGAGCTACGAATAATGATGGATGAGATGCTGAAAATGTTTAGGCATGCAACACGCGCGCCGACTACATCTGACTCAGCACAAGTAGATAAAAATACAGTCTGTCAAGTAAGAGCGTGGTCGACTTTTCCGATAGCTAATAAAAGATATCACTCTAATTTATTCGTGAGCCGATAGATAGAAGCTTTGTCCTTGATGCATTGTCAAGAAAGACTCAATTGTCGTTGACTTTTTGGAAGAGAAACACGTTAAGCGTCATGAGTGCTAAATACGCGTCGCGCTACGAGGCTGTGTTCCTTTGCACCCACCCGAAAGGTCCAAAAATGTCGCAATCAGTGGCTGCTAAATACATGAGAAAGTCGAAATCATTCGTACAGAAGTGGATACAGCGATATAAACTGGCAAAAAATGTCGATGATTTACCGGAACGTGGCTCGATAGGCAAAATGGACAAAAAAGACGAGAAAAGAATAGTGAATCTGTTTTCGCGGAATCCTGTTTTAACACTGCGTCGACAAGCAAAATTAAAGTCAAAAGGTTTAGATATATCGTACGAAACTATCCGAACCCATCTCCGTGCTCATGACCTGAAATGGCGCAACACAATGAAGAAACCTCTGTTGACTGAAAAACATGTGACGAAGCGACTCGCTTGGGCGCACGAGAACATCGATGGAGATTTTAACAACGTAATTTTTACCGATGAATGTTCTATATGGGCACGTTGTATCCTCACGCGAGCCTGGTCAACTTCCACCAATAGGCTTGTCCAGCGGACCGTAAAACACGGAATAAAGGTGCATCTTTGGGGCTGCTTCTCAAAGCAGGGATTCGGCTCTTTGCACCTGTTTACCTACAACCTAAATGCCGAGAAAATGCTGCAAATCTACAAAAAGGCTTTGCTACCGTCTGCCAAACGTTGGTTCATCAGTAAAAATGAGGATTGGATTCTGCAGGAGGACAACGATCCTAAACACCGCAGCAAGCTCTGTACCGAGTGGAAGAAGCAATCTGGCATCGTTACATTGGATTGGCCGTCGCAGTCGCCCGATGCAAATCCCATCGAAAATGTGTGGGCATATATTAAGCAGAAGCTTCGTGGAAAACGCACGCACACTTTGAAGCAGTTATCTTGCGAGATTCGTCGGATCTGGAGATCCTTGCCGCTAGAATATGCCGTCAATTTAGTCGAAAGCATGCCTCGGAGATGCCAGGCAATTATCGACGCCGATGGTGACTGGACGCATTATTAACATAATTGCATCCTTTTTCTTATCGAGTACAATGCATATATGTATACAAAAATTTTATTTAATAAATTTTTTTATAAATTTATCCGACCACGCTCTTACTTGACAGACTGTACGTGAAGGAATTATCTCATTATTACGAATTATGTCTCAATCAACTATGCTACAAAAGAAAAACACCTCCGAAAAACAACAATTCGTGGAGGAATTGCATGCTCCAGCGAGAAAAAATTTTCCACGTAGACGTGTCATAGTACGCGGATACGATGATCTGTGGCAGGCGGACGTGGTCGAGATGCGTCCCTATTCAACAAAGGTCACAACTACATACTAACAGTTATCGATGCGTTGAGCAAGTATGCGTGGGCTGTACCACTCAAGAGTAAGAGTGGAAACGAAATGTCTGAAACAATTGCAAAGATTATTCGAGACGATAAAAGATGTCCGAAAAATTTTCAAACCGACAGAAGAAAAGAATTTTACAACGCAAACGTGCAGAAACTAATGAAGAAGCATAACATTAATCATTATTCGACGTACTCTGTCATGAAAGCCTCGATAGTGGAACGATTCAACCGTACTTTAAAGAACAATATGTTGAAAATGTTCACGCTAAATGGAAATTACAAGTGGATCGACGCGTTACCTCGACTCGTTGCAGAGTACTATGCGCGAAAACATCGTACCATCGGTATGAAACCTATCGATATTACCCCCGCAATTGCTGATAAACTTTTAAATACGGTATACAGCAACGTAAAGATTGCAGCTCCGGCAAGATTCAAAGTAGGTGATTCGGTACGCGTGAGTAAATTCAAGACCATCTTTGAAAAAGGTTACACGCCAAATTGGACCACCGAGGTGTTTAAAATTGTCAAAGTGCAGAAAACTAATCCCGCAAGCTATGTATTAGAAGATTCGCGCGGAAATCCAATTGCTGGAGGATTCTACGAATATGAGTTACATCGTGTTGCTAATCCGGACGTTTATCTCATGGAAAAGGTTTTATGCAAAAAGGGTGATGAGGTTTATGTGAAGTGGTTGGGATTGGATAAATCACACAACTCTTGGATACATAAAACTAATATATTGTAAAATATTTATCTTTTAATATATATAAAATATTTATCTAATACATATCTATACACAATTGTATACTTTACAAAATATATACATATAATTATTATTTACATGAATTATACATAATTTTATACATTTATTATTTACAACAAACACATTTATTATTTACAGCGATATTTTATAATGTCCCCATGGTAATGTATCACTAGTTTCAGGAACGATATACCGCTTGTCATCGTATAGACTTAGAGCAATTTTTTGCTCGCGAATGGTATACACTTCATGTAATTTAGATCTTATGCATGACTGTTGGCGTGTCATTTCAATCTCTTCATTCCAACACCTCGTGTAATCGTCGAAAGTTATCGTTCTCGCAACGACGTTACTCTTGACGCCTTTAACCTTTTTTGTATCCTTTTTACCATCCACTCGCAACGCATACATTTTTGCTCTAAGCCCGACAAATTCAGTCATAATTATACCGTTGTTTTCATCTTTTATTAGACCCGGTATTTTTTTATTCACAAGCGGTATACCGTACGCATTGTCTGCAGGATAATCGCTCGTATCGAATTTGTCGACGTTGCGCTTTATATTCTCATACACATCTTTACACTCAATGTGATAAATGAGACTGTCTGTGTCGGTGTACATTACTCGACATTTGTCACGATACATTGGTGACATGTATTCCTGATGAAACTCGTACAAACATGTTTTGGAAATGTCGAGTATGCACATACCAACATAGATTGGTTTGTAAAATTTTACCTCGAGTTTGCGCAATTCGACAGCTATAAGATTTTCCGAAAATATGCTTCTGCTATGAAAATTTGGTTTCGCAATCATTGCCTCTGCACCGTACCTTCCACCCCAATATGTTAAGAGCTTTACATCGACACGATTACGCACATTTTCCATCGTTTTACCAAATACTACATTATTCATTAATTTGTATAAATTTTTTTCAAAATCATTTTTCGTGAGTGTTCTAAATTGTGTATTAAATTCGATATAATTACGAAGCCATGGAGATTGCGTAAATTGTAATATACGATGTATTTTTGTAACACGAAGACCATGTCGCGTACATTGCTGCAGGTTGCGGTAGTGTATCACGTAACGCTTCTTATCATATAAAGTTGCTAGAAGCTTGTCCTGTCGTTTACCAGGTGGTTTGTCACGTGTCTGACAAAACGGTAGGTCAGCATGCATATCGTGCAGATGCTGTGCGTATTCCAAATCTACTTCAAGAATGTAGCCTGTAGGTGAATCTAGCGCGATGGATGATACGTTAAAATCGGATACATCGTCAACCCATCGAAAATTAGCATAAGGCAATGGTTGACACATTGCCCATCCGTACAAATTATTTACATCGAAATACATGAGATACGATGATGGGTTCGATGGATCATACGATTGCATGTACTTGTTATTAGCATGTGCATATCTGTTGGAGCATTAGCTTAGTCCACCGCGTATACCACGTTCGATAAACATTACCATGTCGATATAAGTAAGCAATTCGAACGTAATATTTGTATGCTTCAAAATGGCATCCCACGTGTATCTGGGGAGAGTATAGTAATATGCGGGGTCGAGTCCATAACTTTTAATGCAACTATCGCGGAAATTTTCAAAAATGTCTGCTAATAACAAGACATCAGTTTTTAAATACAAGTCGCTATATTCACCCAGCGTTTGAATGGAGAACTGCTTCCATACATTCTCGGCGTGTGCATAATCGCTCTCGGATACTGTGTCACCGGTCAAGGAACTGTAAAATGATTCGCGCGGTGGTAAACATGTATCTTGAAGTCTTTCGAAACAGTCTATATATTCGTACGGAAATACACCCTTCCGTGTTAATAAATTGAAATTTTCAGTTGATAAATTTTGAAATTTCGATTTTAAAATTAAGAGTTTATCTTTATTAAAAAATGAAGCCAATTTGTCGAGACTGGTTGTAAGAAATTTATACGAATCGATAAAACGCAAGTTAATAGTATTTCTGGAATTATAATTTCTGGAATTATAATCTGTAAGTTTAACAGTTTTTGTAAATATATATTTTTTTCTTTGGTTATCGGAAGTACATCGATTCTCCCTTTGAACGCTGTAGCTATTTCTTTAATTATAAAATGTGCGTCGTAACCGGATAAATTGTGAAATACTATTGGAATGCAAAAGATTCTTTATAATTTAGATTACACCTTGAATGCGCGGAACCTCTGTACCGCCCGGTGAGGTGGCAATGATCGCGTACGCGTATATCATCTTGCGTGAATGGTTTTTCACATATATGACAATGCGTTGCGCTATGAAATTTTTCACACTCATCTGATGTCAAATTTATCATGGGGACATTAGTTGATAAAATAGTGTGTACATGTTGTGCTAAATTTTTAAGTTCTTTGGTGAACCATGATACGCAATCTACACTACGACGAGAATGATATACGGATAATGGATTATTGTACGAGCAATGTACATAATAAGCTATGCTAAATACTTTGTGATGTTGATATAAATTTTTCTCCTTATCTGTCTTCGCTAAGATGCATTTCAAGTCGGCATACACCACGAATGGAAGCCGCTCTTTGTTGTAGTAGTTGTCGAATGTGAGCCACTTGTCATCTCTCGGTAACAGGATAGCGCAGTCGTTCATCTCCCGACAGTCTACCATGTGTGACCGTAACTTGTTGTTCGATCCGAAATAATGCAAACATCTGTAAAAAATAATGAATTTTATCTTTTAAAGAAAGTTTTTTTAGAATTTATATATTACATTCTTATTAAAATATACATACCGATCGCATATACACGCTTTACGTTTTCCCGCGGTCAATTGTGATGACACAAGTCGAAATAGATTCTTGATCCACGCGAAATGTCCAATGCTGTTGTCCTGTGGATCTTCCACGTACAGCAAGTTGACATGCTTGTCTTTCTTCAGTTCACTGAGACGTATCGGGGCAATGCCCACGTTCCCTTCACCGCGTAGTATCAATGTGTATACATTGATTGAAATGTCGTTCGCATGTTCAAACCTTTTAATTTGATTCACAGTCACTGGAAACTCAATGCCCTGGAGATTCAGCACTTTTGTATAATGCGGATAGGAGGATTCCCATTCCGCGTTTCTTTCAGCAGGATATAGAGCAGCAACCACCGCCCACGCGAAACAAGCATTGTCTTTGGATTGCACGTTTATCACCGCTCGTTTCATCGTTATTTCCCGCGGTAATTTAATATAACATCCCGCGTGCATTGGATTATATTTGTTTATATTTACAGTCAAATCGAGTATCCGCGACAGTGCCCAACCGCTATCGCGTTCTTGAAATTCTTCTAATGATGCTAGAGGGCTCGACAACGCGTCGCACATACCACTCGTGTAAATCAGATGTCTGAAAGAGTTCATAGTTTCGCGTATTGATTGATTTATTTGCACGTTTATCACCCGCCACAAACTCACCGTTAAATACTGTATTAACTTTCACATTAATGTGCCTTTCCATAACTTTTCGCACATTCTCGAGTACGATACCGCTAGCATCCTCGAGAAATTGACGAGGTTCGATGTGGTTGTGATTGATGACCGCACCAGTCAATATGCGGCTCTCGAACGCTGTATCAATTTCACGCCAAATGAGTCCTTCTTCTCGCGCACTGCATCCTGCACCTGCATGTATGAAGCGTCTGCGTAGCATATTTTTCAGACCTTCGAGTCGTGCAATTCGGGCAACCAGTGATTGTCGATTTCCAATCGATAATCGTGGACGTTTGATTCGACTTTGATCTTCCAGCGACTCGATACATGCATCACATTGCGCCTCCCACGCAACGTACTCTTCTACCGAATTCACTACAGCAGCTTGCTCACATAGATTTTGCTCCTCCTCCATATTTCCAAAACTAACAAGATCTTGATTACTGTTATCTCGGAACCTCGGATGAAAATACTGAGAGAGTGTATCTCTTTACCATAATTATATATCTCTTGCACTGAAGCGTCTCGTATCACATTTCAGCTAAATCTTTATTTCGCGGTTTGTCGTATATACGTTTTCATCAGATTGATTCTTGCATTTTAGAGATGATACCATCTCAAAGTCAAAAGTTTAAAATTACATGCAGCTGTACTGTTAGCGCATATTTGATGTTTCATATTTTTTTCACATGTTTTCAGACAATGTTATCTCAAAGTCAAAAGTTTCACATTACACGCAGCCGTACATTGGCGCGTGAAAAATTTAGATTACATCACATTTTTGCTTAAATTTTATAGACTGACATCTCAAAGTCAAAAGTTTAAAATTACATGCAGCTGTACTATTAGCGCACTTTTTAATCTTGGCGTTTTGTCTTTTTGTCACGCACTTTTTTAGACAATGTCATCTCAAAAGTCAAAAGCTTAAAATTACATGCAGCCGTACATAGGCGCGTGAAAAATTTAGATTACGTTGCTTTTTTTGACTAATTCTTTTTCTCACGGTTTTACACGTACATTTTTGATCGAACATTCTGGTATGATTTCATCACAAATAGCAGCCGTACATCGGCGCTTGAATATAACACATCAACAATAATCCCCTCCACGAATAGTAGTCGTATATTGGAGGCGCTTGAATAATACATCAGCAATAATCCCCTCCACATTGCAACTTGCAACATTGGAGCATTTTATGCAATATAAAATAATTTAGTTTTGTATCAGCCGCTTGTTTGAAAGGTTAATATGTACTCCACTGAAGGAAGCAGCATGAATCACTACGTTCCGATTCAAGATGGTACAATTTCCTCGAAGAAATCTAACAAGTAAGTTTTGATAAACCATTGTATATTCCATATAATTTTTTAAATTTTTATATTTTCCTTATAATTTATTAAAATATTTATATTTTCCTTATAATTTATTAAAAATACTTTTTATAGCATTTCATCCGAGAATCGTCGTGCTGTTCGTATACTCGGAAGAAGATATGCCTTAACTCCTACATCGTATAAGTATTTAGAGATTGGAATCAGCGTCGGAACTGTATCATATGTGGAATTAGTACTTGGTGATAATCGAGGCAATCAAATAGTGTTGCCTTTTGATATGTGGAAATTTTTAATGCAGAAACGAACTGACATTGAACGATTACAATCGGCTGAAACTCCATTATGGATTCAAGATATTGCATTTGAAGTGGTTAAAATGTCTAACTCAAAAATTATAAAAATGACATTATCTAATAATTCTTTGTATATGAAACCATCGACTTTACTACATTTATTCGATTTTGAAAATTGTATACGTCATATGTATTTATGGCTATCCAAAAATATGTATAGTGTTAATGACAAGTTTAAAAAATTTGCAACTATTTTACAACATAATAACATCACAGATGTATGAAATGTTGCAAAAGTGATACGCGAAAGTGATGCGTTTGACAGCGAATAACTCATAGATTGTAAATTATTATCAAATGTTGTAAATGATATTCTTCACGATTCTTGTAATAAATAAATTATTTTTACAAATTTAAATTGTGAATTTTATTAATTATTTCCCCGTTCTTTATAAATATAAAATAGTATAATATGCGTGTGCATAATCAGCAAAACTTTAGTCTCCTGCTTGAGATGTAGAAAAATGATGAGTTAGATGATACTCCAGTTAGAAGGAGACAAGAGATGTAGAATTAAAATATATAATCGAGAGGAGAGTGTGCAACATTATACAGTCTACGTTCTTCTCAAATCGTATACGTTCGTGCGAAGAGTGTAAAAGCTTACTGTTTACTGTTTGTGTACAACTATGGAAGAAGATGAAGATGTTATAGTGATTGAGGATTCGGATGATGATGATGTTATGGTGATTAAACATTCGGACGATGAAGATGTGCTGGATCATGAAGTTATGGTGATCGCTGATTCTGATGAAGAATGGGACAACATACTTGAGGCGTTAAAGGATTCGGACTATAATAGTGATTCCGATAACGAATATGTGGAAGAAACTCATCGCGTGTTAGACCAGGCTGACATTATTTCTGTGAATGAAATAAAGAAAATGTGCAGCATATATTTTTATTATAAAACTGGAGACTATAAGTTTTGTACCGCGTGTTTCATTCGTATTGGTGAATTATATCCAAATTTTAGTGCGGTGCGAATACATGAAACGGCGTGTTACAGTTTAATTCTCGGACAGTATTGCAATGAGTGTAGATTTCCATTGCATCAGATAATGCCGTGCAATATGTGTCCAATTTGTATACCATAAACTTTTTATCTGTACGAATGTCATAGACTGAAAAATGGATAGAAAAATTATGGATTTGGAGAATTTTCTGTGGCTTCGATCCGCTCATGTAGTGAGAGAGGACTATATTTACTGGGTGATGGACTATGATCGCTGTGTTTCGTTGTTGGAAAACAAAATTCCCGATCCACAAGGACCTTGGAAGTTGACTAAAGAGGGGTTGGAGGCTCGAATCGAACGTCTCAATTATTTAAGACATTTGGGTATTTAAACGTCTCATACATGCAGGTGTGTGTGTTCCAGCGCTATCAACAAACACTCCAGTAAATTCCATCGTGCAAGCAATACGCGGTCGAGAGATCGGTTTGACGAAATCAATGACGAAGGAACTAGAAGGTGGTCTTTTTGGAAATTTTGATAGTCCATTCGACATATTATGCTGGCAGGCTCAAAAGTTTTATGGAACAGAACTCAATCGAGATTCTAAACAACAGCTCGTTCCCGGTTATTTGCAGCATCCGCGTAATAATGGTGAGCATTCTTTCAAATGTATATAAAATTAGTGTGTTATAACTTAAAAATACCCATAAATTTGTTTGTTTTTTTTTGTTTCAGCAGAAGGAAGCTCCTCCCCTTCAACAGAAAGAGGCTTCTCCCCCTCCCCCTCAACACCTTAAATTATATATTTTATTATACAGTTATATTTTATATCATTATTGGTAGCTTTTCATATTTTATATTTCTTATATTTTTAAATAAACTTTATATTTTTATATATTTTATATATTATATTTTTATATTATGCATATTTTGTATTTTTATATATTATATTTTATATTTTATATTTTAATTTTTATATTCTTTTTAAGAAACACACACACACACACGAATATTTGTATAACACACACACACATTTATTGAATAATGTTTATTTTAATATTATAAATGTTTTTTTTTTAATTATTTCACCTCCTTACCTTAACTCTTTAAGATAAAAGAAAAAAAATATGAAAAAAATTAATAAATAAAAATAGAAATAAAATATAAAAATAAAAAACCAATAAAACAAAAAATAAGAAAAAATATTAAATAAAAAAGAAAAAAAAGAAAATAAAATTAAAATATGTCTCTCTTCTCCTTTTCCCTTGAATACGTCTCTTATTCATTATATATATATATATCTCTCTCTCTCACGCTAAAGCCGCTCTCTCTCGCGCTATCGGTCTCTCACGCGAACGCCGCTCTCACGCAAACGCCGCTCTCTCGAGAACGCGCTACCTCGTGTTATCTCTCGTAGACGCCTCGTGTTACCTCTCTCACACAAATATTAATTTCCTAAATTGTCTCTCTATAATATTAAACGTATTCTCAATTATTAATTAAACTAATCAACATAATTTATATAAGCTAAATGATTAAAAGTTTAAATATATTTATATTATCTATTTATCTCTCTCCTTTTCCTTTATTCATATCTCCTTTGCGGTCTTACACCTTCCCTCTCCCCACGGACCCCTCAAGATCCATCACAGTCATACAGCTCACGGTTATCCCCCTCCCTCTTCCCCGCGGTCCCCTCGTCCATCATACGCGGTCTTCCCCCTTCCCGTGACATCATTCCCCGCGTCCATAGACACTCCCCCCCAGACATCGTTCCCAGCGTCCTCTGATTTCCCCTCCCCTCCAACCGTGACGCCATTCCCCGCGTCCATAAATCCCCCCCCCCCGGTGACGTCATTCCCCCGCGGCCATAAATCCCCCCCCGGTGACGTCATTCCCCCGCGCCCGCAGATACCCCCTGCCCCTCAAACCCCTCAGAGGACCTGAGTTAGAACCCGCACTATTCCCCTACTTTCATAACTTTAATTTTTTTTTAACATTCGGAATGTCCAAAATATGGAATGTAAGAATTAAAAAAATTTTCGTAATACTGATACATCCCTAGTAGCATAACTCTATTGGAGCAATATTGGCTTACAATATATATCCAATTTTTGATATTGGATATAGATTAATTTCTCATATTGCTCCAATATTGTTGTGCGCGACGGAACGAGTAACTTGATCACGGAGGCGGGAAAGGACAGTCAAGTGTCGACAAACGCGTAACGTTAAATTGCACTCTATATTTAGCAATTACAAATCACGAAATTTACAATAAAAAGAAAACACAATAAATCAAAATGTATAATTTAATCGGTAGTTCGTATAAATCCGCAAGCAACGGTATTCGAGAGAAAAAGACTAGCTATCTTTTTCTATTTGCGAGTTGGTTAATACTCTGATCGCGTCGGTAGCTTATTCGAGAAGAGTGACGGCGGTCTTTCGAGAGGAGCTTTTATACAGCCAAAAGTCGAGAAGCTTCTAGATATTTTAGAAGCTTCTTAAAACCGGTTAAGGGCATTAGGAGAATGACTTGTAATTTCTCTCCGGTTTAATAATTATAATTGTTGATGTTTTGTCTCCTCTCGAGCGACCGCGGTGTTTATTCTCTGTCTCCGGTTAAGAAAGAGATAGCGCGAGCGCTTATTTACAAAGGCGCGGGGCGTTCGTACGCCCCTGCGGCCGAGCGCTGATTTCCGAAGTAGTTAGATTATTATTTTGTAGTGCTAGAATTAGATGCATGTTGTGAGTTGCATGTTGCATGAAGTTAATCATTTCTTTTCTTTTCAGATGGTTTTTATTTTATTCGAGAGTCCGATCTCGAACAATTGTAAAGTAGACGCTCTCTCTTTTTGAGCCAATATTGAATTCTAATATTCTTCTTTCTTCTTCTTTCTTCTTTCTTCTTTCTTTATTCTATGCATAAAAGTATTAAGGTAAGATTACCGAAAACTGAATGTTTTACAAGATATTTTGTATTTTATGTCAAAATACTGTAAACTTCAAGCCTTATAACTCAAAAAGTAAAAAATAACAAAAAATAACTTTATTATAGTGTTTCAAAAAGCTCTCGAGGTAAGCTACAAGAATATGCAATAAAAAAATGGGGTTTTATTTAAGAAAACATTAATGACCTTGATCTTACTTTGAAAAGGTCACTCAAGGTCAAGTCCATATTTCCATCATGTGTCCCCTTTCAAACCATGCAACTTTCGTTGGAAAAATTTTTCAATAAAATCATCGGTTCGCCAGATAATCGACTGTATCATTTAAAATGAAACACCCTGTATATACATATATATAAATTTATTTTATAACATTTTCAATACGTTAAATTTATGGAACTCGTATATAAATTATAAAAATGTATTAGCTGATAAATGTATAATCTCTTTTTCTTCTCTCTTGTTCTCTCTCATTCTTATTCTTTCTGTAAAAGATTTTTGACAAAAATTGAGAATATGTAGAAATATAGTATATTTTCTAATATACTTTTTTTACAGCTCGAAGCGAAGGCAGTTTGCCTTAGTATATAACATAGTAAATAACGAAGGCGACAAGGGCGACGACGACGACGGTAACGAGGGCGATGGCGGCGATGTCATCGACATCGACATCGCCATCAACATCGCCATCAATATCAACAATAACGTCGACGTCACCCCTAGCGGTGGCGTCGTCCAGGAGAGTGTCCACGGCGACGTCACCACTAGCGGTGGCGTCGTCCAGGAGAGTGTCCACGGCGACGTCACCGCTAGTGGTGGCGTCGTCCAGGAAAGTGTCAACGGCGACGTCGACGCAGGATAAGGAAACGGCGGTAACGGCGACGGCCGTTGACACTTTCCTTTTGGTAAGACCAACCTCAACGAGGCAAGTAAAAAAGGTTAGTTTTTTAATTTTTTAAATTGCATTTTAATCATTTGAGAGAAAATAAGATATAACAACATAAGATCGGTGCGGATCAAATATCCAGGGTGTCCCAGACTTTTCGTATCACCTGTTATGGGAGATTCCTGAGATTATTTGGAGACGATTTTTACTTAGCAAAAATGTCGAAGGAGATCATTATTATTTGCATTCCCAATTTTTGTCATCATGTACTTATGTAGTAACTAAGCCTTATTAAAATTCTATTAAAGTAATTTCAGCTAAAGAATGTAGTTTTGTTAAAATTTTATTTCCACAAGACTTAGTTTGCGAAAAAGCCATTATTTTCAATCATTTATTACTCGAAAATTATTAGTGCCTCGACATTTTCGCTAAGGGAAAATCGTCTTCAAATAATCTCAGGAATCTCCCATACAGGTGATACGGTAATTCTGGAACACCCAGTATAAATACGAATATGTTTCATGCGACGCTGGTAATGTCAATAAAATCCGACCATAATGTTGTATACTTTTTGTTTATCAATATATAAAAACAAATAAATTTACTTGTTTACATACATGGTTACATATAGGTATATATATGTGTATAAAAAAACGTGTTACAATGCGATTTTCGTAGAAATATTATTTCTTTTATTCCAGTTTTATTTAATTAAATTTATGAAATAGTAACTGATGTGTGGTTCAATATATTATATCATTTGTAAATCACACATATAAATATAATATATGCATTGCAAATAATAATATGAATTAGGCGTCAGTATGTGTATATATGTGTACACACACACACACGCACACGCGCACACACACACACACACACACACACACACACACACACACACACACACACACACACACACATACTGACACCTAGTTTATTATATTATTATTCTTTGCAATGCATATATTTATATGTGTGATTTACAAATAATATAATATATTGAACCACACATCAGTTACTATTTCATAAATCTAGTTTTAAATAAAACTGGAATAAAAGAAATAATATTTCAACAAAAATCGCATTGTAACACGTTTTTTCATACACACATGTATACATGTATGTAACCATGTATGCAAACGAGCAAAAAAAGTCTAATTGGAATATGAATGTTAACATACTAACTATATATAATTGTAAAAAAACTAACATGAACTATCTTTTTCAGCGTATAAATGCAGCGGTAAAACAGGCGGTGAACCGCGAGAGACGGCGACAGATACGGGCAAGATACAGGCCTGCATCATCTGTATATGTGCCCACACAATATGGATATGTGCACACATCGCCCGCACCGTCTCTGTATATGGCCGCATCGCCAGCACCATCGGTATATGTGCCCGCATCACCCGCACCACCCGCCCCATCAGCACAATTAGGATACGGGCCGGCACCGTATGGATATGTGCCCGCACCACCCGCACCGCCCGCACTACCTACACAAGTTGGATACGGGCTGGCACCGTATGGATATGTGCCCGCACCGCCCGCACCGCCCGCACCATCAGTACAATTAGGATACGGGCCGGCACCGTATGGATATGTGCCGGCATCATCCACACCACCCGCACCGCCCGCCCCATCAGCACAATTAGGATATGGGCCGATACCGTATGGATATGTGCCCGCACCACCCGCACCGCCTGCACCACCTACACAAGTTGGATACGGGCCGGCACCACCCGGATATGTGCCCACGCCGGGATACATATAATAATATATAATAAAAAGAGTGTAGGAGATTAGGAACCGCGCCAGAAAATTTATTTGATTTTCTGTGTAGTCACAATAATGAATTTCTGTTGTCACATCGAATTATACGTGATAAACGTTTCGATCTCGTTTAGATCATCTTCAGTATTGGTAAGAAGTCAAGTGATAACTTTGAAATTGTGACAGATGTTTGATTTGAAAACTTATCGCATGGTTGAATAAATACAGTATTTAGTATTTTATATAATAGCCGAAATCTTTTTTATCAAAAAAACTAAAAACACAATTAACCTACAAAAAGATATAGAAAACCTAAACAATGTATATGACAATATATTAAAGGTTGTTTAGTCCCCTTCCCAGTTTGTTAGCTCCTTTACTCTTGACAAGATGTGACATTCGCACAGCACTAATTTTAAACGTAAGATAAAAATTTTAATAATTATTTAACTTCTCTTCCATATTTAGTTGCGCATTGCTATAGATCGAATTTAACTTTTTTATAATTGTAACATCTTTGAATCTTTTGTAATTTTTATAGTACACTTGAAAAGGACCGAAACCCACGGTCGAAACGTCATGTTACATTAAATGCTAATTTAGCCAGTATTGGTCGTCAAAATTATTTATCCCGATAATATATAATATAATATATAATATTTTATAAAAATATAAAAACACAAATACACACACAACATATATATATATACATATATATATATATATATATATATATATATATATTTCTAAATAAAGTAAAAGTGTTATTGTATTTTTATATTTATTTATTTATATATCCTCTCTTCTCTCTTTCCTTCTCTCTATTTCTGTTTTGCTCGTTATTATATTCTTTTATTTGCAATTATGTCACTGTCACTTTTCTTGTTCTTTCTCTATATAAAAATAAATAAGTTCTTTACATATATACACTTGTATTTTATAATAAAAATATTAAAACATTTTCTCTCTCTCTCTCTCTCTCTCTCTCTCTCTCTCTCTTTCTTAGGTTTTATTTAATGTACACCTATATATATATATGTATAATTGGTATGTATTTTTTACATTTGTAGTAAGAATAATCTTTATGACAATTGATCACAATTTATTGCTATTTACGAACTAAGAATAAAATTCAGTAAAATCAAACATGCATGTTAGTAAAATCATTACTTGTACGAATTACTTCGAATTACATATGATGTAATAATAAAAAGTATATTTGAATTTACTGAATTTTATTATTGATTCGTACATAGCTATTGTCATAAAGATTATTATTACTGCAAATAGAAAAAATACATACAAATTTTAAATATATATAATATATAATATTTATTTAATATATATAAATTGATAAAATATATATATAATATAATAATCGAACTTTTTTTCGGTTTCTAATTTTATTCATAAATAGCTGTAAATTGTGATCAATTGTCATAAATATTATAATTTATCTTCATGTAGAGAGAAAAAAAGGAATAAAACTGACATAAATAGGAATGAAAGAAAATAATAGAACAATCAAGCAGGGGGGGAGAGAGAGAGAGAGAGAGAGAGAGAGAGAGAAAGGGAGAGGGAGAGGGAGAGGGAGAGGGAGTACGACAGACTGCAATATAGTGTGTACATGTATATTACTCGCACACACATGAGAGACAAAGATAGTACGATTATGTTTGTCCTTGTCAGCTCAACAGATTGCAGATCCATCTATCACGACATCACGCGACTAATCTATTGCTCTATTTTATTCCTAAGCCTCGATTTCGCACACACACATATGCACGAAAATGTTAGACAAGCTATTCTTTTTTATTAGGCTTCCAAATTGATATCTAAACATTCACTTATATTCCTTTGTCCAATTCCAAATTCGTCTTGGTCTTATTTTGTATGTACAAGCTGCCAAATTTTTATATTAAGTAAGTAATGTTACGAGCTGACGCTAGAAGCCGATAAAAAATCTGTAATTTCCTAAATTTTTTTGCTTTTTGACATAAAATCGGGCAGGACGAATTTTGTTTTTATGTGTACTTTAATCGTGGAAAAGCATTTTATGTTATATTCAATCAATAAAAAGAATACCTTGTCTAAAAAAATAATCGTTCGGTCGGTCAAACAGACCAGTGCAGCATCCCCTTAATGCTATAGATGACACGGAATATTTAGATAGATCTTATTTTCCGTTACTTGAATCCATCGGCAATACAAAAACATAACTTTCAATAATTCTTTTTGAACCTTGGTCTCACCTACTGAAAGATATATAAAGCGCGGTTCTACGCATACCTCTCTGTCCGTATCGAACGTCCGCAAAAACAATGTTATCAAATTTTATATACTTGACAAATTTTATCATACATATAACTTTAAATCATACTGTTACAGTTTTATTAAGTGACTTTAACTCTTACATTTAAATTCTTTGACAATTCACAAACAAAGGTGAGATAAATTATTAATGTGTAAAGTGCAACAGTACACCAAATTGGTCCATTTACGCAATATTTTTATAGTTTGACAAGCTACTAAACGATGATATCGACACAGACAACACATCATCACCCACTTAAACCGCATAGGGTGAGTCATTACAAGCAACAACACAACACACATAATGTCGACTCACAAGATTTGCACAAAAAATACCCAGCGTTCCACATTCATTTACATTTAAATATTTAATTTACCATCATTGTAAAATTCACTCATTAGATTACGGCTGAAGAGACACAAGTAAGTGTCGAAACGTTCCGTTTCCAAAGATTTATGTATATCTTTTATTAACGAAATAAAGTTATTCTAATTGTAACAACCTTATTTGCTCGTTCATGCCTATTTTATATCTACAATTTAATCTTGTTTAAAAGTTTCCCATAGTTTAAGTAGTTCAGATGGCTGGCATAATAATAATATAATAACAAATAACTCTCTTAATTTAAGGGCAGATTGAGAAACTACTGCATCCCTTATAGTATTTTCCCTATGTTTGTCGTTTTCTAAAAGACCCCTGTCTCTGCAAGCCGCTTGGTATGTTTCTTTTACTTCTCCATTTACAGTCCTTAAAGATTCAAATGACGTAGGTCCACGGACATGGTGCAGTAACATCCGAAGGTAAAAGCATTCTGATTGATTTGGATGTATATTATAAACTTGTCCTATTGCAGTGTCTTTTTTAGTCCAAGATACCCTTCGACATTTTGCCCTCGTTTCCTTCGAGTAAACTTGTTATTGGCCCACGTGTAATATTGTGGGACTTCATGATAGAGCAATGTCTTTGCAAAGTCATCTGAGTTACACAATTCTAAAAATGCTGTAAGTGTAGTTCTTGATGGATTTTCAGCTACTTGGCGCATGTTATTTGACGTAAAGTACACTCTCTGTCCATTTTCAAGATGTACTGCTAAGTGCACTACTGTCGGATATCTCGCATGAATAGGAAACTAATAACCGCCACACAGCTTCGGATGTGCTTATGTAACGTCCATTCAAATAGTTTTCAACTTTATCGTGTTTGTTTTGTACGGATAACGTGGCCTGATCTGAGCCTTTATTTATATATTTGCATATATACTTTATGGCCTGAACTGAGTGGCAATATTCAACATTAATATGAGCTTCAAAATATCGATATAACACGGGAAAGAAGGGAACGACCCATCTATTGTCAACAGTTATCGTTTTTCCGCGAATATTTAATGTTGCAATATATCCACCATGGTCAGGATCTTTCCGCCGATACATTGGATAACCGTCGTCTCCTGTCTTAGTCTCAGCAATAAAACTGCGAGGATATTTTTTAGAACATATCCCATTTTTCATGCAGGAAGAGGATGTATTATATTCTCCACATGGTCCATGGATTATATTTTTTTAAATAATATCATACAAAATAGGATCTGTTTCCTTGTCTGGTAATTCTGCAATAATGACACTGTCAACTTCGTCTGGCTGTATTTTTGATTCAAGCCATATGAGAATATGGCTATGGGATAATCCGCATTTCTGCCATTCAACACTGTACATATAACATTTAATCGTTCCAAAAATTTCATTTTTTGTGAGCAACTTCAACAATTTTTTCTGTTTTAAATGGGACATCCTTGAAATAATATTGTGTCATGAAAAGAGCGCTGTCCGGGAAATTTTTTCTTCTGGCCACTCAGGATTACATGTAAAAGTGAAACAAATCAGGTCGGCCAATGGTTACGGACATAGGTCATAGCATCCTTAGTTTTTCATGCATGTAACGCGGAGAGCCGGTAAATGACGAAGGTAATATCACATATTAACCAATATTAGCAGCTTCTACGTTTGCATCCTGGTCCTGGTTAACGGCATCTCTTAGATGTATATAGTTATCAGTTCGTAACTTTTGTTGATTCCTTCGAATGGTCCAATCTTTCCGTAATCATTTTAGCCATCATATCGACACAATACTGATTAACCCTTGTGTGCACACCCAACTTTACCTGCGTTGTTACGCACCCGAGTACCCGGGTGCCCACCTCCCGTTTTTTCAATTTTTTAAGTGCGTACGCGATTGAAATCGTTCCCTTGATATATTTTTTCAATAAATAAACATAAAAAGTGAGTGCCAAATGTGTTTTTAAATCAATTGACCTGCCACAGCTCATACATAACAGGCATGTAGAAGAAGAGAAAAACGCGAAAAACCTGCTCACAATGTGATCAGCCTGTCTGCGATGAACATGCAGTAACTTTTGCTAAATGTCAAGAATGTAATCAATAAACATTTTTTATATTAATTTATTATGTATTTGATTACTAAGCAACACTTTTCACTTGTATGAATAAATAATAAATGAATAATACTAATAATCAAGTCAAAATTTCATTTTTTGTGTGGTGGGTGCCCGTTCATCGCAGATGAACACATATGCTGATCACAGACTATCAGGCTAATCACATTGTGAGCAGGTTTTTCGCGTTTTTCTCTTCTTTTACATGCCTGTTATGTATGAGCTGTGGCAGGTCAATTGATTTGAAAACACATCTGGCACTCACTTTTTATGTTTATTTATTGAAAAAAAAGTCAAGGGAACGATTTCAATCGCGTACGCACTTAAGAAATTGAAAAAACGGGAGGTGGACACCCGGGTACCCGGGTGCGTCCGCGAAGTATGTATACTTTAAACTTGTTTATTTTTGCCCCAAAAAATTTTTTTAACTTACTAAATGCACTTTCTGCTTAATAGATTAAATAACAACGATCCGGAGTTTCCGAGCAAAATTTCAATTTTTACTCCAGTTACATGCAAAAATGTACCGTGGTGGGCACCCGGGTACCCGGGTGCGCACACAAGGGTTAAATAAATTTCCAAAATAGTGCAGGGTATTGAAACTATTTGGCCTGATCATTAATCTGTATGCGTAGAACTGCATACATAATACGGTTTTATTTCGGGAATTTTGCTGTGGAATATTAACGTAGTAACCATCTTCTCCTCTAATAAACATCAAAGGATATTGTAGAGGATCGTGAGCACGATGTAGTTCTGAGATTCTTTTTAGTTGCCCATCCCTTTGGTGTAGCACAATATCTCTTGGACCTTTATCTTCATCTATTAATAACACAGCAACTTCGTTCGTGGTAGGTGAATTGTAACGCTCCCTATGTTCATTTTGTGAAAAAAAACAGCGTGAATTATTAATCGTATGTTATCAGTTATAGAACTATTTTCAAAATTGTATTTAAAACTGCGAATGTATATGTTGTTTTCATGTAATAATCTTTGCAATTGATTGATTAATTCAATTTTCAAATTTGAAGAAATATTAGATCTCAGTGAAAGTAGATCAGCATCTGAAATGAAATATATTTGTAGGTATTGCGGACTTTTGCCTTGTTCCGGAAATAAGCTACCAATTAAATGATACACCTGCCCTTGGATCTTGAAAGTGGGCATGAAGTTGCTCTCACAGACTTGTTTAGCGCCAAAAGACGTCATCTGGAATACCATGTTATATGCTCGAATGTTATTTAAAAAGTCTTTTGATAATGGATGTAACCCGAATAAGAGGTCTTCAATCAGTTGAGATGGTTCTAAAATTTCCGGAAGCATTACCTTCCTTCCGGCATAACAAAAGCCGTTTGGTTCTTCAATCCATTTTTTCGCATGGCAGTTTGCACAGACTTTATCCATTTTACCTATTTGTATATCCGTTTGTTTAGCATAGTCAATGTTCGGATCATATGCAAACGCGGATCTTGAATTGCGTAAATTAATGCAAGTTCGTATTCTGGAGTTAGCGGCACGTTCACGTTGTTCATTAAGTCGCTGCGACCTTTCGACACTCGACTCACGTTTTCTTTTTCTAGACATACGTAAACTTGACTGTTGTAAACGTATTCCTCTCTCATCAGAATCTTCCACAGCTTGTCGAGAAGAACATGTTAATATATTTTAAGTGAGCCGAATTTCTCGTGCTTCTTCTGTTTCATTAAGCCTATTTAAATGCATACGCCTGGTATCAAAAGTTTTTTTAGACAGCTGTGATTTTCTTTTAGGCATTTCGAATTACAAATCTTTACACAGAAAACACAAAGAATCTCTATTCTATAAATGTTATTTGAATGCTTGAAAAGAGTTACTACACATTCGCTTGAAAAGAGCTACTACATGTTCGCTTAATAAGAGCTACTACACGTACTGCCTGCTCGCGTAAATGCCGACGCGATGTTCTATCACTGATGCCAGCAGTGATGCCAGAAACAGGTCGCAAGCAACACGCAACCGTAGTGGGGAGAATGACGCACACAAGCGAAAACCGCGTACGTGTGAGCTCGGCGTTTCGGCTAGCTTCGGATAGCAGAAGAGAACAGATATACTGTTTTCTGTCTCCTTCTCTACCGAACCGACAACGAAGGCGACGAGCGATGCGGCGACGTTATGTTGCTCGATTTTTAATACGCGTGACAGCGTTAAATGTTTTCTTACAGCCTTCTTGTGTTATAAATGAAATGTTTTTTTTTTCACAACCTTCTAACATTATGTATTAAATGGATTTTTACAGCCTTTTGATATAATTTTACCCAAATATTTTTTAACTTTGTTTAAGGAAATATTTATTAAAACGTAGGTACTTATATTATTTAAAAGAAAATAAATTTTTTATTTTTAAAAGAATATATTTTAATTAATAGTATTAAATATTTTATCCGTCTAAAAAAGACATCACAGATGTAAAAAAAAGCGCTAAGTATATCTTTCTCTAGCAAAAATAGTTCTTTACAAAACTTAATCGCCATCAAAGATATTATCTTATCAAAAATTATATAAATTATATATTTTTTACCTTAACAAAAATTAATCGCCATCAAAAATATTTCTTCTCAAAAATTATATTTATAAATTATATTTTATCTTTATTAATAACATGGAAAAAAACAAAATATTAGCATTAAATAAAAGTGAAATAAAAAAATCACGCTAAGTAAATTTAGAAAAATATAATGTATAATATTCAGATGAATTATTTTCTATAATTAGAGTAGATCTATTTAATGTAAGATGCAGAAAATATTAAAATTGCATTTTATTAAAATTTTGCATTCGTTTATCTATCTAATATTGCATTCTATTTTATTTGCAATAAAATATATATATAGCATAGTATGGGGTGTAAATATATATATATAATAAACTTTATTTATATCTTTAAATAATTATTCATATTTATTTAATCCAAATATACTCAAATGTATATTCAAGGAAAGATAATACGACAAAAAATGTAGAAAATTTAAAAATTAAAGTTTAATGCAAAAATTAACTAATTAATAATTTTCTGTCGCTAGTAAATAAATTCAAATAGAGAATATTAATATAATTCGACCTAACTGGCAAATATTTTTAGGGAGACGTATCTCTTGGTCCAAGAGATACGTCTCCCTAAAAATATTTGCTAGTTAGGTCGAATTATATTAATATTCTCTATTTGAATTTATTTACTAGCGACAGAAAATTATTAATTAGTTAATTTAATGCAAAAAATTTAAAGTTAAAGAATAACAGTTAAAAAATTAAAGGAAACATATTTTATGCAAAAATTTATAGTTAAAAGGATAAAAGCTAAAAATTAAAGTTAAAAAAATAAAGGTAAAAAAATTACATTTGTAAAAATACTTAACGCTGGTTTTCCAAGTTTTTTTGCAAATGAAATTTTTTTACCTTTATTTTTTTAACTTCAATTTTAGCTTTTATTTTCTTTAACTATATACTGTTTAACTATAACTGTTTACGCATAAAATTTTTTAACTGTAACTTTTTTACTTTAAATTTGCATTAAAAATTTAATTTTATTTTTTTAATCTATTTCTTAATTTTTATTTTTTTAACTTAAAATTTTTTGCATTAAATTTTTTACTTTAATTCTTTAACTATAATTTTTTAGTTTTTTTTAACTTAAAATTTTTTAATTTTCTAAATTTAATTTTTTGGGCCTTGCAATATCTTTTCTTAAATATACGTTTAAGTATATTTGAATTAAATAAATATAAATAAATATTTAGAAATGTAAATGAAATTTATTGTATATATGTATATAAATATATTGAAAATATATACATTGGAAAAACAGCGCTAAGTTTCTTGCAAATGTAATTTTTTTACCTTTATTTTTTTAACTTCAATTTTTAGCTTTTAACTATAAATTTTTGCATAAAATATGTTTCCTTTAATTTTTTAACTGTTATTCTTTAACTTTAAATTTCTTGCATTAAACTTCAATTTTTAAATTTTCTACATTCTTTGTCGTATTATCTTTTCTTGAATATACGTTTGAGTATATTTGGATTAAATAAATATGAATAATTATTAAGAGATATAAATAAAGTTTATTATATATATATATTTACACCCCATACTATGCTATATATATATTTTATTGCAAATAAAATAGAATGCAATATTAGATAGATAAACGAATGCAAAATTTTAATAAAATGCAATTTTAATATTTTCTGCATCTTACATTAAATAGATCTACTCTAATTATAGAAAATAATTCATCTGAATATTATACATTATATTTTTCTAAATTTACTTAGCGTGATTTTTTTATTTCACTTTTATTTAATGCTAATATTTTGTTTTTTTCCATGTTATTAATAAAGATAAAATATAATTTATAAATATAATTTTTGAGAAGAAATATTTTTGATGGCGATTAATTTTTGTTAAGGTAAAAAATATATAATTTATATAATTTTTGATAAGATAATATCTTTGATGGCGATTAAGTTTTGTAAAGAACTATTTTTGCTAGAGAAAGATATACTTAGCGCTTTTTTTTACATCTGTGATGTCTTTTTTAGACGGATAAAATATTTAATACTATTAATTAAAATATATTCTTTTAAAAATAAAAAATTTATTTTCTTTTAAATAATATAAGTACCTACGTTTTAATAAATATTTCCTTAAACAAAGTTAAAAAATATTTGGGTAAAATTATATCAAAAGGCTGTAAAAATCCATTTAATACATAATGTTAGAAGGTTGTGAAAAAAAAAACATTTCATTTATAACACAAGAAGGCTGTAAGAAAACATTTAACGCTGTCACGCGTATTAAGAATCGAGCAACATAACGTCGCCGCATCGCTCGTCGCCTTCGTTGTCGGTTCGGTAGAGAAGGAGACAGAAAACAGTATATCTGTTCTCTTCTGCTATCCGAAGCTAGCCGAAACGCCGAGCTCACACGTACGCGGTTTTCGCTTGTGTGCGTCATTCTCCCCACTACGGTTGCGTGTTGCTTGCGACCTGTTTCTGGCATCACTGAATGCCAGGGATGCTTCGATATAATCAACAAAATAATTTTCATAACTTAAGCCTGTGCAAGTGAGATAAATTAAGACTCATTAAGCATAAAACATTATTAGACCTTTAAAAACATTATAAGAGTATACGCACAATTTTTTTTCTCACGTTACCATCTCAAAAGAAATTTTCTATACTCTTTGATCGCCTTATATGCTTCCTGTAACCATTTCTTGACTACGGAAAGACAGTTCGCCGCGAAGCCATCTGCCATCTATCTGTGTAATGGCGGTACTAACTGAGAAAATGTAAAGCTCTCGCGAGAAACAAAAATGCTTGCCGTGCGTTCAAACAGATCTATAGTAAGCTTTTTTAATTGTTTTTACTAAAGACAAATATAAAATTTATTTATTACTTATATATCCAGGGTTATATTTTGGATAATGTGTCCTAAAATTTGTGATGTTAATCATAGATGTAATCCTACACAATCGTCAATGTATCAACTAATTTTATTAATTTTTTTAGATTTGACTAAAATCATTAAAAATTTAAATAACTTAATTATAACTTTTAAATCTTTAAATCAATTATAATAGAATAACACCGAATTATATCCTCAAAAACTCTTGAGATGTCTACAAAGTTTCATCAAAAAGTCGGTTGTTAAATTAGAATATGGAGCTTGAAGAACACATTTTTTTACGTTCTTTTTTACTGCTCGGCTTGTAGACGTTGCAGCACGACGGCACATAGCCTATGTTATTCAGGAAGATCTAAGCTATCCACCAGTGAAAGATTTTTTCAAATCGGTTCAGTAGTTTCTGAGATTACCCTGAACAATGGAACAAAGTAGGTATACAAAGAGAGTTCTAACTCAGGTCCTCCGAGGGGGGTGCGGGGCGCGGGGGTATTTCGAGAGCGCGGGGTGGGGGGATCTTGTAGGTGAGGGATATGACGTCACGCGGGGTGGGGGGATCTCGGGGACGCGTGTCGTAAAATCTTCGGGGGGTGGTGGGGGGGTGGGGGTGTCCTAAACACGTTCGACAGGTGTTTATCTTTTGTGGTCGATTTATTGCCTGAGAACTCTATGAGTCCATAAAACTCTTTTTTTTTCACATTTTATGGGCATTTTATCATTAGGAAATCATTCGGCAGCTTTGCGCCCTCGCGGAAAATCTCCCATAAAACGAGAGTGAAACATCTTCATCAATATCTTTTTAAGGAAGAATTGCAACGGCGCCAACGTTCGGCTGCTCGAATTTGTAACCGAACACTCTAGAGACCATTAAAAACAATGTTTTCACATTTTTATGGAGATTTTATCATTAGGATATTGTGGAAAAGAATGGAGGCCGACGCTGCGACGAACATGTCGGAACGTTTTTATAGGTGCAAAAGCGCTGACTTTCGGCAGCTGTTGTATCCTCGCGGAAAATCTCCCATAAAACGAGAGCGAAACATCTTCCTTAATTATTAAGAAAAGAATGCAACGCATCAGCGCCAACGTTCGGCTGCTCGAATTTGTGAATCTGTCTTCGCGTTAAAACGTATTCAGCAGTCATCGTGTACAGTGATAAATAAGTGAATATACATATCGGTGAAAGATGGCTCCTTGTTGCAGGCTTCCCGTTGATGTAAGTAGTGCAAATTATTTATAATATTTTCTCTATTGTGCGCAGGGGCCTAATGGTTATATATTTTTATTTTTTTTTTCAGTTGATCAACGAGCAAAATTTGGATTATGATTTGGATTATGATTTA
The DNA here is from genome assembly GCA_963971435.1 of Lasius platythorax. NCBI lineage: Eukaryota > Metazoa > Arthropoda > Insecta > Hymenoptera > Formicidae > Lasius > Lasius platythorax. Next base: position 20,187,522 of record OZ020537.1, on the reverse strand, counting down.
AATTTTCTGCTAATAGTGGAGGAAGGGATGACCGATGGGGAATGGACGCGGATGGTGCGCTATAATGATCGATATTGGTTCGATTACATGTGGGGTGACACCGAAGACGCCCGCGAGTGGGAGCGTAGTAACCCATCGATGTGGGATAATACTTTTGCCCTTCGAGAGCTCTTTGGGTTGGAGCCATATCCCGAAGATGTAGTCGAAGATTGGAACTGGTAAGTGTTTCAGAATGAATTTAAATTTTTCAAATTTCTAATAAAATTTTTTTCTGTATCATGCAGAAGCTCCACCGCCTCGCGATCAGCCCTCCAGTGCCTCGCAGCAGCAGCCGCCTCGCCATCAGCCCACCATCGCCCCGCACCGTGCCATACCATGCCATCCTGCCCCCTTATATTTCTTATTTTTTAATTTTTCTTATATTTTTTTCTATTTTTTTATTTTTTTATTTTTTTAAATTTACACACACACACATTTATTTTATAAAAACATACACACATTTTATGATTAAAAATATTATATAGAAACATGTTTTTAATTTACTTTAGATTAAGATGTCCTTCCTCTCCCCTCACCACATCATAATTAAAATTATTATTAAACCTATAAGTAAAAAAAAACATATATAATAAATTATTCTTAAAAAATCTCTCGCGTCGAACGCCTTGCGTACGCCTCGCGTGCGCCTCTCTCGACGCGTTTGCCGCGTGCGCCCAGTTCGAGATATATCGAAGAGAGCGGCCGCTCTCTCGCGCCGTATCTCTCGCCGCGTCGTATCTCTCGCCACGTTATCTCTTCTCTCGCGTGCGTCGGATTTGATAAAAGAACGGTCTGTCTACGAAGAATGCATCTCTTAATTCGATCATAAACGCAACTCCCACAGTTGTAAACAATATATAAAGAAAAGAATCGCTCATTATATGTGTACATCCATATTATAAATATACGTTTTATCGAACTTGCCACATTTTGAGCTTAATATCATAATTTCTTTTATTATTACATATTTTACCATGCTTGTAATTATTCAGCCCTAAAAAACGGAACATAAATATATGCATGTTATTCGACGCTAAACAATGTAATATATTCAACAAATCAATAAGAAATATTACAGACAAATATCACCATTATATATAAATATCAAAAATGTGAGGCCTTAAAATCACATTATTTTAATTAGATCGAACAATAATTAAAATCCAGCTAAAACAAGAGTCGTAACAAGAAGAAATAGCTTGCTAATAAAAAATTTTAGGAATTTGCTTATAAATAGTGTAATATTGCCTACTATAGTTTCAAATCGATAATTCTGTAAAATCTATTTCACTTCTGGCATGTTCACACGACCCTCGAACAGAGATATAAACGATGTCCCCTCGTTATAACGAATGTAATAATAGAATGGTCGATTTATGTCGAATATTAGTGGTTCATTTATAAAAATGGCGGTAGGTATAATTCCTATAGCTGTAAACAGAATATAGAAAAATTATGATTTGCTTGATTATTCGCGGCTTCTCTACGTCTATATCATGAATTTTCACGTGTTCTGAACGTTCCACATATGTTTTGTGGAACTTTCAAATTTAAAAGAGCTGATAGTATAGATACATAAATGCATAAATATGCACGTGTTATTCGCCGATAAACATTATTTGACAAACAAGTAAGAAGTGTTATTATAATTATAGATATCACGGTGTCTACAACTTTTTTCCAGTTCACGTAATCTCGCGAAAATTTAAAATTTTAAAATTACATTATTCACAATTAAATCGAACCAGAACATGTATATTTAAATCAAGATACACAATAAAAAGCAAATAGAATGCACTTGCCAACCAATATCGGGGAGAAATTTTCGGAATTTGCTAAAAAATATCAAGAGACACGGTAGTGTCTCGCGCCAAGTACCGCGCAGCTACAGCGAGGCACTCCGGGTATCTATACGCGAGTCGGATAGTTGAGAGTTCTTGAGATTATCAGACCTCAATAACCGCTGAACGGATCGAGTTCTTACTAGGCTTAATCGATAGCTTGAGTTTGAATTACATAAAGAAAGTGTCTTTATTTTTGCTCTACGTACTCTATAAACGCATATATTACGACGCAAAGTCTGAATTATAACATTTTTATATATTATATTTTTGGTCGTCGTCATCGTCGTCGACGTTCTTAATACGCATGTGCGAGAAAATGTACGTTTCGAGCATTCGATGTAAGATTGCGTTAGTGGCGCTCCATGACATTTATGCCAGCTTTTGACACGTAGGTTAAGTTTGATTTGATGAAAGAGTGTTATTATTACCGACCGTCGTCGGTAACTATAAAGGTCGATTCAGACATATCCGTGCCGTATCCGTGACGTATCCGTTTCGTACACGTCCGTGCACGGATGAAAATAACGTTTCCATAATTTTATTTTATAGAGTATTCTTACATTTCAGTATCCGTATCAGTATCCAGCCGTCCGTATCAGTGTCAGTGTGTAGACAGTGATCTGTGCCGATATTTTCACTGAACAGACAGCACTAGAGGAGAAAATCCTCCGAGTGTTTAAAAATTTGAAACAGTTTAGCTACACATTTTGTTCAAAACGACTGCAAGCGCAGTTAAATTTCGCTCATTATTGGTGCCGCTAATTATTCTTATTTTATCGGGCATTAAAGACAGCGTGCGACTTTGGTTGTTATTCAATCTTCATTCACTTTCGCTTTCTTTTTTTGCGTAAAACGGTTTCTTCTTCATCTAAAATTAGTGCAATTACTGTAAGTTCTTTGATTGAAAAATTCGTCTTTCTCTCTTTCGTTCTTGACATACTGAACGAAAATCGACGGATACAGAACTAAAGTATGTGAATACTTTGCACTGATGAGTACGGATACGGAACGGATACGTCATGGATACGGCACGGATATGTCTGAATCGATATTAATAACCTAATACGTCAAAGTATAATACTTATATATTTGCTAATGGATAATAATACTTATATATTTGCTAATGGATCTCTCTCTCTTTTGCTGTTTTTCTCTTTCCCTCTTTTTCTCTCTCACTCACTCTTTCTTATTTCTAATAATATATTATAAATATCTCTCTCTCTCTCTCTCTCTCTCTCTCTCTCTCTCTCTCTCTCTCTCTCTCTCTCTCTCTCTCTCTTTCTCTCGTTTTTTAAATAAAAGAATTTATGTGTTATTAAGATCCGATAATCTAAGATATTTTTAACTTGGTAATCTAGTACGTCAAAGCATAATATATATATTTGCTAGTGGATTCGGTGTTATTAATTAAATACTACAAAAAAGAATGATATAATCCCTAAAAACTTACCTTTTTAAAAAAATGTAAAAAAAAGGCGCCAAGTACACGCGCTAATTGTGAAAAACTGTTATGTATCTACAAAATAGTGTTATTTTAATCTACAAAATTGTTATCTTTATCTGCACAAAATAGTGTTTTCTAAACTGTTAAAAACTGTTCTATAAATTATTTTAATTGTGTAAAATATTGTAATTATTTTAATTGTGCAAAATATATTCTACAAAAATAATGTGATATCAAACAATAGCGCCAATTAAAAATAAGAACTTTTAAAAATATTTTAACAAAAAAAAGTTATACAAAATAGTTGTTTTAATTTCCTACAAAAATTAAAAAATTTTAATTAAAAAAACTTGGCGCTGCTAAATTTCAAAATATATTTCAAAGTATATACTAAACCAACAAATAAATTTAATTTAAATCTAAATTTAATTCAGAACTATATTTAATTTAATTACATCAATAACTGCAATGTAAATATATTAAAGAATACGTTAATTTAAGCATATTTAGTTTAGCAGCGCCAAGTTTTTTTAATTAAAGTTTTTTAATTTTTGTAGGAAATTAAAACAACTATTTTGTACAACTTTTTTTTGTTAAAATATTTTTAAAAGTTCTTATTTTTAATTGGCGCTATTGTTTGATATCACATTATTTTTGTAGAATATATTTTACACAATTAAAATAATTACAATATTTTACACAATTAAAATAATTTATAGAACAGTTTTTAACAGTTTAGAAAACACTATTTTGTGCAGATAAAGATAACAATTTTGTAGATTAAAATAACACTATTTTGTAGATACATAACAGTTTTTCACAATTAGCGCGTGTACTTGGCGCCTTTTTTTTTACATTTTTTTAAAAAGGTAAGTTTTTAGGGATTATTATAATCAACATTAAATGTTAAATTTTTAGATAAAAAAAATTTTTTAGAACAATGGCTACTATATTTCTGGCATGTTTACACGTCCATCGAACAGAGATACAAACAATGTCCCCTCTTTTTAATGAATGTAATAATAAAACGGTCGATTTACATCGAATATTAATGGTTTGTTTATTAAAACGGCCCTCACACCTGCAATTGCTGTGAACAGAATATAAGAAATTACTCGTTATATATTTGCTTGATCATTCAAGGCTCCTTGCGTTTACGTCATAAACGTTCTATGTATGTGAAACTTTCAATTTTAAAATGATTGTTGTAATTATTTAGCCATTATTTATTTGGTATAGAACACATAAATACGTGTAAATATACGTGCGTTATTCACAGATAAATATGTTATTTGAAAAACCAAGAAGAAGTATTACATGTATTACAATTATGTAAATATCAATGTCTACGGTTTTTTTCACATATAGTTCACGTAATTTCGCGAAAATTTAGAATTTTTAATATTATTCATAATTAGATAATTAGAGAGAGAATTAGAATTTTAATTATTATTCATAATTAGATTAGATTCGAACCAGTACACGTTTATTTAAATTAAGATACAATAAAAGAAAATAGGATGCATTTGTCAGTCAATATCAAAGAGAGATTTTCTGAGTTTGCTAACAAACACTATAATGCGCATCAAATGTTAAATTTTTAAATAAAAAATTTTTCTTTAGTATAATGACTTATATTTCTGGTATGTTTATACAACCGTTGAACAGAGATACGAACAATGTCCCCTTGTTATAACGAATAAAATAATAGAACGATCGATTTACGTTGAATATCAATCGTTCGTTTATTAAAACGTCACAAGCTTCTACAACTGTGAACAAAATAAAAGAAATCACTCGTTATATATTTACTTGACCATTCAAGGCTTCTTACGCCCACGTTCCATATATGTTTTGTGAAACTTTCAATTTTAAAATAACTGTCATAATTATTTAGTCATGATTGATCATAGAACATTGATGATAGAACATAAATACATAAATGCGTGCATTATTCACACATCATTTGACAAACAAATAAGATCATTATTCACAGATCATTTGACAAATAAATGAGAAGTGTTACATATATTATAATCATATAAATATAAATATCACGATGTCTATTGTTTTTTATCAAAAAATTCATCAATTCATCAAATCATTAATTCACGTAATTTCGCAAAAATTTAAAATCGCGTTATCATAATTAAATCGAACCAGAATACATTTAAGAGACATAATAAAAGCGAATAGGATATACTTGCTAGCCAATATCAAAAAAAAGATTTTATAAGTTTGCTAATAAACACTACAATGCGCATTAAATGCTAAGTTTTTATATTAAAAAAAAATACTTCTCTAGAATAAAATGGTTACTGTACTATATTTTTGGCATGTTTACACGACCCTCAAATAAAGAAATCGATATCCCTTCGTTAAAACGAATATTATAATAGAACGGTCGATTTATGTCGAACACTAAAGATGCCAGGATAGAGCTTAGACTGGCAAAGCTGTGAACACTGTGAACAGAATATAAGAGAGATTGCTCGTTATATAATCGTTTAATTAAGACTTTTATTATTCACGTCACGAATATATACTTTGTTGAACTTGCCGCTTCGAACTGAATATTTAGTTTTATAATTAACTTCTTATCAATTATTCTATCATAAATGTCAAGCTATATAATTATACAAAAGATTTGACATAAAAATATAAAAACATGTATGTATATAAACATTCATCGCTAAATATTATTTGACAAACGAATAAAAAGCGTTACACATATATCACGATTACAAAAATATCACAATGTTTGTAATTTTATTTGCTTTTGGAAAAATTTTTCAGACTTTAAAATATATGGAGACTTTAAACATTTTTTAAATTTAAAAAATTGAGATTTTAAAAATTACATTATCATAATTCTATGTCTAGCTAACACAAGAATCATAGCAAAGATTATAAATATTATATAATATGACCATTCTAAAATTTTCAGATTATTTTAAATAATATTTATTACACTTATGGCACGTTTATATGACCGTCGAATAAAGATATAGACGATGTTCCCTCATTATGACGAATATAATAAAAAACAGCCAATCTACATCAAATGTCAATAGTTCTGTGATTTCTATTCAAGCACTTTCAGCAACTAAGTTAATAACTTACAATTAGTAAAACTGAGAATATATGAAATATCGTTCATTATGCATTCGCTAGATCAGAGCTCGGCAAGAACTGCACATTTCGGCCGATTTTCAGCTGGCTCCGCCTAGCGCGTCCCCCCTTACCTCGCCGTCTCGCGCAAAGCCTACGAGCCGCTCGGCGCTCAGGAGCGGGCGTATGGCAATAGCTTTCCACGTCACCCATGAGGTACTATTGTTGACGCGTTTTTTTTTAAGTGGTATCCCCAGTAGGCCTAATCCACTGATGACTAAAACGACCCTTTAACTAATTGCACGGAATTATAAATAATAATTGATATGAATATTTATGACTTTCGGGATTTTTTACAAGCGAGATCAGGAACATCAATTTGCATATTGCATGTAGCAAGTCGCATAAGACGTGATAAAGAATCGTCGCTTAAAGAAGAACGTTTCTCATTCTTTATAAACTTCATTTTTGAAAATGAAGTCTCGCACAAATATGTGGATCCGAATATAGAATAAATTCGGAGTCCGAAATCGCGAAGCTTGGGATAGGATGACTTTGATAAAATTTTATAAAATTCAGCACCAGTTTCTTTAACCGTTTTCAGAGAAATATCACTTTGTAAATCACATAATTCATCTTGTAAATCAAGATGCTGTTCTTCGATTGACGCTGTAAGAGGATTCTCGAAAAGAATTAACTCATTTCTAAGTTTTTCGAAACAGGTAAAACGCGTATCGAATTCTTCTATAAGACAATCTACGAAATGAATATATTTTTTGAAATTACAGCTACTACCGTATTCTTCGAGAAGAATCTGGCAAGAAGGGAAAAAATGAAAAATATCGTTATTTAAATGAGATTTGAATAACTGTAATTTTCTTCGGAAAGAATCAACATGACTAACTAATTGGGAAATATTTTGATTAGTCTTTTGCAGCTTTAAATTGAGAAGCCTAAGTTGATTAGTCATGTCAGTAATAAATGCAAGTTCGCAAAGAAATGTGATATCCTCTAAAAGAGATATATATTCTTGAAATTTTTGATTGTTCATTTCTTGCAAGAAAAGGAGGATCTCTTTTCTTATTGCAAAAAATGTTTCCAAACATTTTGCAGCACTAAGCCAACGTACTGGACAATGAAGTGGGACATCTGTGTGAACAGCATTATGTTCATTGAGAAATAATTGAAATTTCCGATGAGTAAGAAATTTATGTCCACCTTTAATTATATTAATTATTTTAGTCACAGTCTCCATAGCTGTTGACAATTTAATAACTTTACCGCTTAATGCTTCCTGATGAATTATACAATGTATAACAGGGATGTTAAAGTTTCGCTGCTTTAATTGACCGGCGAATCCTATCTTCGAACCTGTCATAGCTCTCGCGCCATCCGTCGTAATCGAAGAACATTTACTAAAATCTACATCAAATTTTTTAAGCGAGTCTTCAACTGCCAAAAAAATATCAAGACCCGTTGTTGTATCATGTAATGAGACAAAATCTAAAAGCTCCTCGACACATGAGAAATCGTCTTGCACGATTCGAGTAAAAATACTCAATTGACTCAAGTGTCGAATATCGGTGCTTTCGTCAAGACATAAAGAAAAATACCTACATGACTTTAAAAGATTTCTTAATTTTTCTCTTACAGAATTACTGATATCAGTAATTCTTGACGTTATTGTTTTTGCACTAAGGGGAATACTCATTGCTTCCTCAAGAGTTAAGGAATTACCGAAAGCTTTCACTGCTTCGATGATGCAGTTTTTCACAAATGAACCTTCGGTAAATGGCTTTGAATTTTGTGCTATGAGCAAAGAAATAGCATAAGATGCGATTAAAGATTTTTGAGAAGAATTTTCAGAAGGTATTGTATCTTCTTGATACACTAATTTCAACCCTTCGATAATGCTCCATTTTTCTGAATTCGAATAATTGGAATATTCGACTGAATGACGAATTCTAAAATGTCTCTCTATTGCAAATTTTTTTACTACCGAAGGTTCAAAACCGCAAAGTAAACAAACTATTCGATCGGAAATGTAACTGAAAAAATAATTAAATTCCCAAGATTTATCAAATTTCTGAACATACCTTTTATCATCCATTCTTAAGATTGAAGAATGAAGATTATTAATCCTTTCACTGCGAACTTGATCTCCTATCAGCTATAAGCTGTCAGAGGCTGTCTCGAATCGTCAATGTGTCCACTATGATTGAGAGAGTTTAAAAGACTCAACGTATATGGCATATACGTTACAAAACAATTGCAAAGCGCGGTAGCGACTGTTACGAGGTTTTTTGTTTTAATCGTTGATCAGTGTTGAGTCTTTTAAACTCTCTCAATCATAGTGGACACATTGACGATTCGAGACAGCCTCTGACAGCTGATAGCAGATCAAGTTCGCAGTGA
>OZ020537.1:20115503-20178469 GCA_963971435.1 Lasius platythorax | reverse complement strand
AATTCGTCATTCAGTCGAATATTCCAATTATTCGAATTCAGAAAAATGGAGCATTATCGAAGGGTTGAAATTAGTGTATCAAGAAGATACAATACCTTCTGAAAATTCTTCTCAAAAATCTTTAATCGCATCTTATGCTATTTCTTTGCTCATAGCACAAAATTCAAAGCCATTTACCGAAGGTTCATTTGTGAAAAACTGCATCATCGAAGCAGTGAAAGCTTTCGGTAATTCCTTAACTCTTGAGGAAGCAATGAGTATTCCCCTTAGTGCAAAAACAATAACGTCAAGAATTACTGATATCAGTAATTCTGTAAGAGAAAAATTAAGAAATCTTTTAAAGTCATGTAGGTATTTTTCTTTATGTCTTGACGAAAGCACCGATATTCGACACTTGAGTCAATTGAGTATTTTTACTCGAATCGTGCAAGACGATTTCTCATGTGTCGAGGAGCTTTTAGATTTTGTCTCATTACATGATACAACAACGGGTCTTGATATTTTTTTGGCAGTTGAAGACTCGCTTAAAAAATTTGATGTAGATTTTAGTAAATGTTCTTCGATTACGACGGATGGCGCGAGAGCTATGACAGGTTCGAAGATAGGATTCGCCGGTCAATTAAAGCAGCGAAACTTTAACATCCCTGTTATACATTGTATAATTCATCAGGAAGCATTAAGCGGTAAAGTTATTAAATTGTCAACAGCTATGGAGACTGTGACTAAAATAATTAATATAATTAAAGGTGGACATAAATTTCTTACTCATCGGAAATTTCAATTATTTCTCAATGAACATAATGCTGTTCACACAGATGTCCCACTTCATTGTCCAGTACGTTGGCTTAGTGCTGCAAAATGTTTGGAAACATTTTTTGCAATAAGAAAAGAGATCCTCCTTTTCTTGCAAGAAATGAACAATCAAAAATTTCAAGAATATATATCTCTTTTAGAGGATATCACATTTCTTTGCGAACTTGCATTTATTACTGACATGACTAATCAACTTAGGCTTCTCAATTTAAAGCTGCAAAAGACTAATCAAAATATTTCCCAATTAGTTAGTCATGTTGATTCTTTCCGAAGAAAATTACAGTTATTCAAATCTCATTTAAATAACGATATTTTTCATTTTTTCCCTTCTTGCCAGATTCTTCTCGAAGAATACGGTAGTAGCTGTAATTTCAAAAAATATATTCATTTCGTAGATTGTCTTATAGAAGAATTCGATACGCGTTTTACCTGTTTCGAAAAACTTAGAAATGAGTTAATTCTTTTCGAGAATCCTCTTACAGCGTCAATCGAAGAACAGCATCTTGATTTACAAGATGAATTATGTGATTTACAAAGTGATATTTCTCTGAAAACGGTTAAAGAAACTGGTGCTGAATTTTATAAAATTTTATCAAAGTCATCCTATCCCAAGCTTCGCGATTTCGGACTCCGAATTTATTCTATATTCGGATCCACATATTTGTGCGAGACTTCATTTTCAAAAATGAAGTTTATAAAGAATGAGAAACGTTCTTCTTTAAGCGACGATTCTTTATCACGTCTTATGCGACTTGCTACATGCAATATGCAAATTGATGTTCCTGATCTCGCTTGTAAAAAATCCCGAAAGTCATAAATATTCATATCAATTATTATTTATAATTCCGTGCAATTAGTTAAAGGGTCGTTTTAGTCATCAGTGGATTAGGCCTACTGGGGATACCACTTAAAAAAAAACGCGTCAACAATAGTACCTCATGGGTGACGTGGAAAGCTATTGCCATACGCCCGCTCCTGAGCGCCGAGCGGCTCGTAGGCTTTGCGCGAGACGGCGAGGTAAGGGGGGACGCGCTAGGCGGAGCCAGCTGAAAATCGGCCGAAATGTGCAGTTCTTGCCGAGCTCTGATCTAGCGAATGCATAATGAACGATATTTCATATATTCTCAGTTTTACTAATTGTAAGTTATTAACTTAGTTGCTGAAAGTGCTTGAATAGAAATCACAGAACTATTGACATTTGATGTAGATTGGCTGTTTTTTATTATATTCGTCATAATGAGGGAACATCGTCTATATCTTTATTCGACGGTCATATAAACGTGCCATAAGTGTAATAAATATTATTTAAAATAATCTGAAAATTTTAGAATGGTCATATTATATAATATTTATAATCTTTGCTATGATTCTTGTGTTAGCTAGACATAGAATTATGATAATGTAATTTTTAAAATCTCAATTTTTTAAATTTAAAAAATGTTTAAAGTCTCCATATATTTTAAAGTCTGAAAAATTTTTCCAAAAGCAAATAAAATTACAAACATTGTGATATTTTTGTAATCGTGATATATGTGTAACGCTTTTTATTCGTTTGTCAAATAATATTTAGCGATGAATGTTTATATACATACATGTTTTTATATTTTTATGTCAAATCTTTTGTATAATTATATAGCTTGACATTTATGATAGAATAATTGATAAGAAGTTAATTATAAAACTAAATATTCAGTTCGAAGCGGCAAGTTCAACAAAGTATATATTCGTGACGTGAATAATAAAAGTCTTAATTAAACGATTATATAACGAGCAATCTCTCTTATATTCTGTTCACAGTGTTCACAGCTTTGCCAGTCTAAGCTCTATCCTGGCATCTTTAGTGTTCGACATAAATCGACCGTTCTATTATAATATTCGTTTTAACGAAGGGATATCGATTTCTTTATTTGAGGGTCGTGTAAACATGCCAAAAATATAGTACAGTAACCATTTTATTCTAGAGAAGTATTTTTTTTTAATATAAAAACTTAGCATTTAATGCGCATTGTAGTGTTTATTAGCAAACTTATAAAATCTTTTTTTTGATATTGGCTAGCAAGTATATCCTATTCGCTTTTATTATGTCTCTTAAATGTATTCTGGTTCGATTTAATTATGATAACGCGATTTTAAATTTTTGCGAAATTACGTGAATTAATGATTTGATGAATTGATGAATTTTTTGATAAAAAACAATAGACATCGTGATATTTATATTTATATGATTATAATATATGTAACACTTCTCATTTATTTGTCAAATGATCTGTGAATAATGATCTTATTTGTTTGTCAAATGATGTGTGAATAATGCACGCATTTATGTATTTATGTTCTATCATCAATGTTCTATGATCAATCATGACTAAATAATTATGACAGTTATTTTAAAATTGAAAGTTTCACAAAACATATATGGAACGTGGGCGTAAGAAGCCTTGAATGGTCAAGTAAATATATAACGAGTGATTTCTTTTATTTTGTTCACAGTTGTAGAAGCTTGTGACGTTTTAATAAACGAACGATTGATATTCAACGTAAATCGATCGTTCTATTATTTTATTCGTTATAACAAGGGGACATTGTTCGTATCTCTGTTCAACGGTTGTATAAACATACCAGAAATATAAGTCATTATACTAAAGAAAAATTTTTTATTTAAAAATTTAACATTTGATGCGCATTATAGTGTTTGTTAGCAAACTCAGAAAATCTCTCTTTGATATTGACTGACAAATGCATCCTATTTTCTTTTATTGTATCTTAATTTAAATAAACGTGTACTGGTTCGAATCTAATCTAATTATGAATAATAATTAAAATTCTAATTCTCTCTCTAATTATCTAATTATGAATAATATTAAAAATTCTAAATTTTCGCGAAATTACGTGAACTATATGTGAAAAAAACCGTAGACATTGATATTTACATAATTGTAATACATGTAATACTTCTTCTTGGTTTTTCAAATAACATATTTATCTGTGAATAACGCACGTATATTTACACGTATTTATGTGTTCTATACCAAATAAATAATGGCTAAATAATTACAACAATCATTTTAAAATTGAAAGTTTCACATACATAGAACGTTTATGACGTAAACGCAAGGAGCCTTGAATGATCAAGCAAATATATAACGAGTAATTTCTTATATTCTGTTCACAGCAATTGCAGGTGTGAGGGCCGTTTTAATAAACAAACCATTAATATTCGATGTAAATCGACCGTTTTATTATTACATTCATTAAAAAGAGGGGACATTGTTTGTATCTCTGTTCGATGGACGTGTAAACATGCCAGAAATATAGTAGCCATTGTTCTAAAAAATTTTTTTTATCTAAAAATTTAACATTTAATGTTGATTATAATAATCCCTAAAAACTTACCTTTTTAAAAAAATGTAAAAAAAAAGGCGCCAAGTACACGCGCTAATTGTGAAAAACTGTTATGTATCTACAAAATAGTGTTATTTTAATCTACAAAATTGTTATCTTTATCTGCACAAAATAGTGTTTTCTAAACTGTTAAAAACTGTTCTATAAATTATTTTAATTGTGTAAAATATTGTAATTATTTTAATTGTGTAAAATATATTCTACAAAAATAATGTGATATCAAACAATAGCGCCAATTAAAAATAAGAACTTTTAAAAATATTTTAACAAAAAAAAGTTGTACAAAATAGTTGTTTTAATTTCCTACAAAAATTAAAAAACTTTAATTAAAAAAACTTGGCGCTGCTAAACTAAATATGCTTAAATTAACGTATTCTTTAATATATTTACATTGCAGTTATTGATGTAATTAAATTAAATATAGTTCTGAATTAAATTTAGATTTAAATTAAATTTATTTGTTGGTTTAGTATATACTTTGAAATATATTTTGAAATTTAGCAGCGCCAAGTTTTTTTAATTAAAATTTTTTAATTTTTGTAGGAAATTAAAACAACTATTTTGTATAACTTTTTTTTGTTAAAATATTTTTAAAAGTTCTTATTTTTAATTGGCGCTATTGTTTGATATCACATTATTTTTGTAGAATATATTTTGCACAATTAAAATAATTACAATATTTTACACAATTAAAATAATTTATAGAACAGTTTTTAACAGTTTAGAAAACACTATTTTGTGCAGATAAAGATAACAATTTTGTAGATTAAAATAACACTATTTTGTAGATACATAACAGTTTTTCACAATTAGCGCGTGTACTTGGCGCCTTTTTTTTACATTTTTTTAAAAAGGTAAGTTTTTAGGGATTATATCATTCTTTTTTGTAGTATTTAATTAATAACACCGAATCCACTAGCAAATATATATATTATGCTTTGACGTACTAGATTACCAAGTTAAAAATATCTTAGATTATCGGATCTTAATAACACATAAATTCTTTTATTTAAAAAACGAGAGAAAGAGAGAGAGAGAGAGAGAGAGAGAGAGAGAGAGAGAGAGAGAGAGAGAGAGAGAGAGAGAGAGAGATATTTATAATATATTATTAGAAATAAGAAAGAGTGAGTGAGAGAGAAAAAGAGGGAAAGAGAAAAACAGCAAAAGAGAGAGAGATCCATTAGCAAATATATAAGTATTATTATCCATTAGCAAATATATAAGTATTATACTTTGACGTATTAGGTTATTAATATCGATTCAGACATATCCGTGCCGTATCCATGACGTATCCGTTCCGTATCCGTACTCATCAGTGCAAAGTATTCACATACTTTAGTTCTGTATCCGTCGATTTTCGTTCAGTATGTCAAGAACGAAAGAGAGAAAGACGAATTTTTCAATCAAAGAACTTACAGTAATTGCACTAATTTTAGATGAAGAAGAAACCGTTTTACGCAAAAAAAGAAAGCGAAAGTGAATGAAGATTGAATAACAACCAAAGTCGCACGCTGTCTTTAATGCCCGATAAAATAAGAATAATTAGCGGCACCAATAATGAGCGAAATTTAACTGCGCTTGCAGTCGTTTTGAACAAAATGTGTAGCTAAACTGTTTCAAATTTTTAAACACTCGGAGGATTTTCTCCTCTAGTGCTGTCTGTTCAGTGAAAATATCGGCACAGATCACTGTCTACACACTGACACTGATACGGACGGCTGGATACTGATACGGATACTGAAATGTAAGAATACTCTATAAAATAAAATTATGGAAACGTTATTTTCATCCGTGCACGGACGTGTACGAAACGGATACGTCACGGATACGGCACGGATATGTCTGAATCGACCTTTATAGTTACCGACGACGGTCGGTAATAATAACACTCTTTCATCAAATCAAACTTAACCTACGTGTCAAAAGCTGGCATAAATGTCATGGAGCGCCACTAACGCAATCTTACATCGAATGCTCGAAACGTACATTTTCTCGCACATGCGTATTAAGAACGTCGACGACGATGACGACGACCAAAAATATAATATATAAAAATGTTATAATTCAGACTTTGCGTCGTAATATATGCGTTTATAGAGTACGTAGAGCAAAAATAAAGACACTTTCTTTATGTAATTCAAACTCAAGCTATCGATTAAGCCTAGTAAGAACTCGATCCGTTCAGCGGTTATTGAGGTCTGATAATCTCAAGAACTCTCAACTATCCGACTCGCGTATAGATACCCGGAGTGCCTCGCTGTAGCTGCGCGGTACTTGGCGCGAGACACTACCGTGTCTCTTGATATTTTTTAGCAAATTCCGAAAATTTCTCCCCGATATTGGTTGGCAAGTGCATTCTATTTGCTTTTTATTGTGTATCTTGATTTAAATATACATGTTCTGGTTCGATTTAATTGTGAATAATGTAATTTTAAAATTTTAAATTTTCGCGAGATTACGTGAACTGGAAAAAAGTTGTAGACACCGTGATATCTATAATTATAATAACACTTCTTACTTGTTTGTCAAATAATGTTTATCGGCGAATAACACGTGCATATTTATGCATTTATGTATCTATACTATCAGCTCTTTTAAATTTGAAAGTTCCACAAAACATATGTGGAACGTTCAGAACACGTGAAAATTCATGATATAGACGTAGAGAAGCCGCGAATAATCAAGCAAATCATAATTTTTCTATATTCTGTTTACAGCTATAGGAATTATACCTACCGCCATTTTTATAAATGAACCACTAATATTCGACATAAATCGACCATTCTATTATTACATTCGTTATAACGAGGGGACATCGTTTATATCTCTGTTCGAGGGTCGTGTGAACATGCCAGAAGTGAAATAGATTTTACAGAATTATCGATTTGAAACTATAGTAGGCAATATTACACTATTTATAAGCAAATTCCTAAAATTTTTTATTAGCAAGCTATTTCTTCTTGTTACGACTCTTGTTTTAGCTGGATTTTAATTATTGTTCGATCTAATTAAAATAATGTGATTTTAAGGCCTCACATTTTTGATATTTATATATAATGGTGATATTTGTCTGTAATATTTCTTATTGATTTGTTGAATATATTACATTGTTTAGCGTCGAATAACATGCATATATTTATGTTCCGTTTTTTAGGGCTGAATAATTACAAGCATGGTAAAATATGTAATAATAAAAGAAATTATGATATTAAGCTCAAAATGTGGCAAGTTCGATAAAACGTATATTTATAATATGGATGTACACATATAATGAGCGATTCTTTTCTTTATATATTGTTTACAACTGTGGGAGTTGCGTTTATGATCGAATTAAGAGATGCATTCTTCGTAGACAGACCGTTCTTTTATCAAATCCGACGCACGCGAGAGAAGAGATAACGTGGCGAGAGATACGACGCGGCGAGAGATACGGCGCGAGAGAGCGGCCGCTCTCTTCGATATATCTCGAACTGGGCGCACGCGGCAAACGCGTCGAGAGAGGCGCACGCGAGGCGTACGCAAGGCGTTCGACGCGAGAGATTTTTTAAGAATAATTTATTATATATGTTTTTTTTTACTTATAGGTTTAATAATAATTTTAATTATGATGTGGTGAGGGGAGAGGAAGGACATCTTAATCTAAAGTAAATTAAAAACATGTTTCTATATAATATTTTTAATCATAAAATGTGTGTATGTTTTTATAAAATAAATGTGTGTGTGTGTAAATTTAAAAAAATAAAAAAATAAAAAAATAGAAAAAAATATAAGAAAAATTAAAAAATAAGAAATATAAGGGGGCAGGATGGCATGGTATGGCACGGTGCGGGGCGATGGTGGGCTGATGGCGAGGCGGCTGCTGCTGCGAGGCACTGGAGGGCTGATCGCGAGGCGGTGGAGCTTCTGCATGATACAGAAAAAAATTTTATTAGAAATTTGAAAAATTTAAATTCATTCTGAAACACTTACCAGTTCCAATCTTCGACTACATCTTCGGGATATGGCTCCAACCCAAAGAGCTCTCGAAGGGCAAAAGTATTATCCCACATCGATGGGTTACTACGCTCCCACTCGCGGGCGTCTTCGGTGTCACCCCACATGTAATCGAACCAATATCGATCATTATAGCGCACCATCCGCGTCCATTCCCCATCGGTCATCCCTTCCTCCACTATTAGCAGAAAATTTAAATCATAATCCAAATCATAATCCAAATTTTGCTCGTTGATCAACTGAAAAAAAAAATAAAAATATATAACCATTAGGCCCCTGCGCACAATAGAGAAAATATTATAAATAATTTGCACTACTTACATCAACGGGAAGCCTGCAACAAGGAGCCATCTTTCACCGATATGTATATTCACTTATTTATCACTGTACACGATGACTGCTGAATACGTTTTAACGCGAAGACAGATTCACAAATTCGAGCAGCCGAACGTTGGCGCTGATGCGTTGCATTCTTTTCTTAATAATTAAGGAAGATGTTTCGCTCTCGTTTTATGGGAGATTTTCCGCGAGGATACAACAGCTGCCGAAAGTCAGCGCTTTTGCACCTATAAAAACGTTCCGACATGTTCGTCGCAGCGTCGGCCTCCATTCTTTTCCACAATATCCTAATGATAAAATCTCCATAAAAATGTGAAAACATTGTTTTTAATGGTCTCTAGAGTGTTCGGTTACAAATTCGAGCAGCCGAACGTTGGCGCCGTTGCAATTCTTCCTTAAAAAGATATTGATGAAGATGTTTCACTCTCGTTTTATGGGAGATTTTCCGCGAGGGCGCAAAGCTGCCGAATGATTTCCTAATGATAAAATGCCCATAAAATGTGAAAAAAAAAAGAGTTTTATGGACTCATAGAGTTCTCAGGCAATAAATCGACCACAAAAGATAAACACCTGTCGAACGTGTTTAGGACACCCCCACCACCCCCCGAAGATTTTACGACACGCGTCCCCGAGATCCCCCCACCCCGCGTGACGTCATACCCCTCACCTACAAGATCCCCCCACCCCGCGCTCCCGAAATACCCCCGCGCCCCGCACTCCCCTCGGTGGACCTGAGTTAGAACTCTCCTTGTATGCCTACTGAAAAAACTTTACCTCTTTATATATTAGTATAGATAAGCGAGGCACACAAAAGAAGTAATAAACGAAATAAGAATAATAATAATAAGTAATAATACACTAATTAAACATGGAAATAATCATAATTGGATTGACATCCAACATATTTAAGCGCTTTAACAATAGTGTTTTGGAAAGCTCTCGAGATAAGCTACAATAATATGCATTGAAAGGTAGGGGTTTCCAATTAAGAAATTAGTCTCCTTTGATATTTCTTGAAAACGACGACATCAACTACATGACTCACATCGGAATCATGTGTCCCCCTTCAAACCATACAACTTTTGTCTGAAACATTTGTTTCTAGAATCAAAAATAAAAAAGATATTTAGGTGGGGACATTAAAATGACACCCTGTATATTAATAACAACAAAATTTATTAATTTATATAATACAAACAAACAAAAATTTAATTAAACTATGGTTTTTGTTAAACATAGCTTAAAACATAGCTATTCATTACACTATACATAAAACAAAAGTATCTCATAAATGGCAACTGGTCGCTTGCATAAAATTGAGTATAAAATTTAATTAAATGTGCAAATTAGTATAAATGTAAATTTATTTTATTATAATAAGATTATGATATGTATGGAAATTATTTATCATGGAATTGATCATATTTGTATAAAAGAATTTTTTTTTTCTATACCTTTTTCGTATGTATATAAGAGATTATTCTAGAGAAACTGTATTATTTAATAATATTAAAACAAATTAAATAATAATAAAAATTAAATTTTAAGAAATTTTTGATATACTAATTCATTTTATATTTGATAGCAATAAAAATTTCAGAAAACTGGCGCGAATTGACGAAAAATGGCGGATCAATAATAAATTGCTATCTTATTATAGGGTCTCTAGTGTGTGTGAGTCAGCAGTATGGATAGAAGGCAGGCACAGGAAGCATCTCACTCGAGTCCTTAATAAAACATATTAATTAGCAATTTGGTTTTCATTATTACTCGCAACGATCATCAACAGTTGCCTTTTAAAATAGGTATGTATTTTATCTATTCAGAGAGTTGTATAAAGAAGTATTGCTTTAATGTATATTTTTTCGCTTAAACTTTAATTATTTTCCTACAAAAGTGATATAGAAAATAACGCTAAATTATAAGTATATTTATTCTCCATACTATAAAATTTAATTCTTTTATTACTGTATTTCAATATTAAAACTATTTAATAAAGTATACAGTATACAATATTAATAAAGTAAAGTATACAGTATTAAAATTATTCAATAAAAAGTTATATTCAATAAAGTCTAATAAGTAATTGTGCATTTTATTTGTGTATTTGTATATATGTATTTAAATGTGATTGTAGGCTTGTGTGGCGCTTCTCTATTTTAGAACCTTTTTTTTTGAACAATAAATAAGATATACAATGAGATCATAAAAAACAGTATAGCAGTAAAATTTAGGAAAGTAATGATGAAGTGCATTGATGAACATAATGAAAGGCTGATTTAAACACTTCCTAACATTTTAGAAGTTGGAATTTTTAATTATCTAAGGGAATTATATACATATATACAGGGTGTCCCAAAACACCCGTGCCAACGCTCGTGAGGAGGTAGAACGGATCGAGATGAACAAAAAAGTCCCATACCATTTTGCTAAATTCGCAATAATTATTGCGTTATTAATTAAAATATCTGAGCTAATGAGCGCGTGGAAAGCGGTATGCCGGAATCGGTAGGCATGTAAGATAGCTTACTTGTCTACGTCTCTTAGAAACGGAAGCATCATTTGAGCGAGAGGTGGAGTCACGCAGCGAGCGGCGAGCGACGCGTAATATTTGTTGCTAAGAGATGTAAACAAATAAGCCATCTTACATGCCTACTGATTCCGGCCTACCGCTTTCCACGCGCTCATTAGCTCAGATATTTTAATTAATAACGCAATAATTATTGCGAATTTAGCAAAATGATATGAGACTTTTTTGTTCATCTCGATCCGTTCTACCTCCTCACGAGCGTTGGCACGGGTGCTTTGGGACACTTTGTGTATATATATATAGAATATCTTTTGTTTGCTTAGTCAAATAAATTCTTTTTTTTGTAGCGCATGGATCTTAACGAACTATTTAGTATCTGCAACAATAATTATATGGTGAATAATATATTAATAGAGAGAGAGAAAGAGAGAGAGAGAGAGAGAGAGAGAGAGAGAGAGAGAGAGAGAGAGAGAGAGAGAGAGAGAGAGAACGATATGTTAAATTAAGATCAGTAACTTCTAACATTTCTTCGAGGCTATATTGTGATTAATATTTGTAATGTTATAAAAAATCCAACATTTTGTTTTTATATTTTCGTGTGTACTTCTAATAAAATTAATCTTTCTAGTGGCATTTTGAGAAGCATGTTAAAATATAATATGTTTTTGTAAAATATATTATACAGTATCCAACAAACAAATTTTGGAATTAAATATCTATTAAATATTCTAAGTTTGTTTTTCCTTTATTTTTATTAGAAAGATTCATAATTTTAATAAACTCGTTTAGTTTAAAAATTTATTTTTAATATCGATATTTGATAAATGCTTCTTGATGTCAAACTTAAATATTTTGTTGAAAAATTCAATATTAGATTTATTTTGCATATTAGTTGATGTTTAATATTTTATATTTATCTTCCTTAAAAATTATTAGAAAAGCTTACTTAAAGTAGATTTGTTATAGCTGTCTGGCGTCTGAACGTACGGCAATCATTTTTCAAGTATTAATAACGTGTTTCTGGCGAGTGCTTTACGTGGGCACAGTCAGTACCGCTATTATACCGAGAGATGGCTACGCGGCGAACTGTCTGTCCGTAGTCAAGAAACTGCCACAAAGAGCATATAAGGCGATCAAAGGCTAAGACTAATATCTTTTCTTTGAACGTTACGTAGTTAATTTTAAAGAAATTTTTTTTATTTTTTATATATTTTAAGATTTTTTCGTGTTTATGGTTATGATTGTTAGATTACATAATAAACGGTCACAGTATATGTATAACCAGTAACGGAACTCCGTCTCGGTCCTTTTGATGTTAGTGTCCGAAATCATCACGTGTCATGTCGCCATGTTCTTGGTAGTAATAGCGCGCTAAAATTTAACTTGTGAAAAAGCAAGGCAACTATAGAAAAATATTTTTATATTATATAAGTAACCGCAATTCATATTCTCTTAAATAAATATTGCAAATTTGTAAATGTAAAATTGAAATAACGCAAGTAATCATACAAAAATAAGTGAAAAATGAAATTAATAAATAATAATATTAAATGTATATTGTATTATAATGTATTATATAATGTATTATTTGTATTTAAAATAAACAGGTAACATTTATAATTTTTATTTTGTTTATAAACAAATTGATGTAAATTTTGATTATTTACAATTGAAGTATAATGTGTCAAATTACAGTCTAAATTCTTGATCAATGATTTAAATTTTTTTGTTCTCTTCAAAAATAAATAAGATTTTTCAAAATTTTATAATAGATGTATAAAAATTGATATAATAAATATATGTTGTGACCGTGATTATTTATTTGATAATTAAAATTATGGGTAATTAACGAATCGTTATTGATGACTCACGGCACACCTTCGGCGCGATATACGGGAAACCGACCGGTACGTTAATCCAGAAAATTATACAATAGTTGGGCGCCAGGCGCGAAAATCCGCGCCGTCGAAAACGAACTTTAAGAAAATCGCGAATATTGCATCGGTTGAAAATCGCGACGGAAAATACGCGGCTACTCAGGCGACGAAAACGGTAGAGGGGATGGTCCTTTCGTGCGGGACGGGAGAGAATAGAGAGAGGCACGAAGAAATTTTGCACGAAGAAATAATTTGAGGAGAATATAATGTATTAAATAGTCAGTGG
Source organism: Lasius platythorax (assembly GCA_963971435.1). Taxonomy (NCBI): domain Eukaryota; kingdom Metazoa; phylum Arthropoda; class Insecta; order Hymenoptera; family Formicidae; genus Lasius; species Lasius platythorax. The sequence goes on along the minus strand of OZ020537.1, from coordinate 20,165,229 downwards.
AAAAAGAAAAATATGATTGAAAACTAATAATGAAAAGAACTGTGTATGACAAACAGTAATAAGAAATATAATTGAATGATATTGAAGAGAATCTTGTAAAAAAAACAATAATAAGAAGAGATATAATTCGTAACAATCTGGCCTGATGTTTATCGGCCGCACGGCTTCTCGCGATCGAGCGCAAGGGTATCGGGTTTCACGCGCGAGCCGAAAGTCAATTCTCCGGCGGATATGATTTTACTGCGACTCGAGGCTTATCCGGGCCTCGGCAGCGAAGAAAATTATTCCGTAGGCCGACAATTAACTTGCGCTCGCCCGCGTGGAATACCTAATAATCACAATGCCAAAAGAAATATATAAAGGCGCTTCGTAGCAGCCGTATTCGCCGCAATAGTAATATTCGTAAATATAATCAATTAATCTCGCGGTACGAATCGTATACTTGCTCGGAATTACACTCGAATAATATGGCCTCAAAGGCATCGACAGATTATATAGTATAATAACGCGGAGTATAACAATTTCGCGGATTCACGCGAATATTCGAAAGCGATGAGATACGTACAATATAATACGCGACATATACAATTTCGATAACGCGCAATACGAAAGAACAGACAACAGTAGATACGCGCAATAGACAAAGCGGATTCGTGTACGAGCTCGCTATACATCAAAATTATTCAATCACAATAAAGACAATGAAATACATACGAAAGCGATAATGATTGACTGTCGGCGGCGAATGATCTCGAGAGAGAGTACTCACGCGGATCCGTCGGTTCGGAGGAGTCGTTTCGCCGATCTACTGCGCAATCACTCGGAATAACCAAAATTACGAGAAATATCGATACGAAAACCTTACTTACGACAGCGATGATTCAAAGGCGCGACTCATCCGAACCTTACTCAGAAATGGGCGGCTTCACAATTAGTCGACGTCGGTCTTACCGGTAATAGCTTCTCGTAACTTCTTTTCAAAACGCAGCGAAAATGGGCCTCCGCTCTGTACGCCAGTCCGCCGAACAGTGACGAACGGAAGGCCCGCAGGAGACACGCCGGCACATTAATATTTGATAAGGCTACGTGTGGCACTCCCGGATTACGCAGGGCCGTGGCGCGGCCTTGAGGGTCCTTGCGACCTTCGCGCTTCTAATCTCAGGCCCCCGGTTTTCTCGCTCGCTTCCTATTAGTTTCAGGCCTCGGAAAACATTGATTGCGGCAGCGTACGGATGTATCCGGCCCTCCTTGTCCTTTATCCGCAGGATGTATTTCCGGTCGATTTCCTTTCCGATCGGGCTCCATCCGGTAAGGAAATTCGGGCCCGCGCTTCGGATACAGTGCCGTAAGCTCCTTTTCGGGGCTCTTGCGCTCTTTGCGCTTGAGTGGCCTTCCCTTTGAGTGCTTCCTTCGAGCCTGTGAATAGTAATTATTAAAAAGGCGGCAGCTCCGGTTCTTCCTTCAAATGCAGTAACTCGGTTTACAATTTAGTGACTCTTACCGGGCGTGCTCCTTTTTGCGGCGTCGGGCTTCCCCTCGTCCTCGATGTTAATGGTTTTCTTCCCTTGTCGCCACCGGATGAGATCCCGTCGACTGTATGTTTTTTCCACCGTAACCTTAAGCTAATTTTTTAAATACTAAACGATAAAAAGAATAGCGAAAACCGCGGGATCGCGTCCGATCCCGCGCTCAGGCCGCGCTCTCTCTCCCTAAATCGAGAGAGCGGAGGCCCGCGCGACCGATCCCGGCCGGGCTTATCAGCCCTTGTGACGGACGAACAAAACGTCACAATGTATAAAAATTGATATAAATATGTAAAATTTTTAACATATGCAGACTACAATTTACAATTTATTATGAAACACAATAATCTATTTTATTTTGTCATGCGTTTCGTTGTTAATCTATCTGATGTACTTAATTTACATGGAAAATAGTAATTTATTTCTGTCTTGTTACTATGAATTAATATTCAGTCATAGTAATCTATGAATGTAGATAACAATTATGTTTTGTTGCTAAGTATGTGTTGAATATTTTGGCAAGAATTCAGTCACCTAAAAAACAATATTAATTATAAGATGAAACACTTTTTATTGATATTTTAAACAATGTTATAATCTATACGAAATAACAAAAACTATACATTTTTTTCAACTCTTCATTATCTTTAACATGTATGTATAATAATATTATATTAAATAACAAAATTAATGTAAATATAATTAAATTATATTAACATTGTATTAATAAATTTTAAACAGTAATACACTATATAAAATTGAAATAAATAAATAAATATAACTGAAATTAAAAATAAATCTTAGAGAAATAAACATTAACTTTAGTAAATTATTTATATGTCAAAATTATAATCTTCTTGTTTTTTTCTTGAGTTTTAAAACGTCTGTTAGCGAATTTTAACACAAAATAAAGACGAACTCTGGCATACAATGCAATAAAATATTTTTTTGGAAAATTTGTACATGGGTGAGGACAGGGAATTGTTTCTAAAAAAGTAATCATTGTATGAAGAACGGATTTACTTAAAAGCGTACGTAAATGGTTAAAAAAAATATTATCTAAATTTTCTATGTTGGTCACAAATATTTGATTTGGAACAGATATAATCCGCCATACATATTTTCTTCAGTAGGTTTTAATACTCTAAATAATGTATAATATGTATTATTATTAAAATTGTCAATATCTTTGGCATAAGTCTCACATGTATCACAGGAATGTTTCTTCAGACTTTTAGACATAAGGTAACCACAAATATAATAAAATGCATTATCTTCAACAATGTCTTTTTGTCGATAATCATGGTCATCAATTTGAATATCGTTTTTTTGCAATGGCGTATTTTGTATAAAAGATTTGTGTTCAAATTGTGCTAGTGAAGTTATTATATCTGTTTCCGATTCCTCAACTAAAGTACAATTTTCTGTCTGAACTGAACAATGGTTGGTAGCAAATGATTTTCTAAAAGAGTAATAAAATTGCACTGGAGTTGGATTAAATGCATTGCCCGATAAATTCCTAATTTCTCCGAATATATGTTCGACTATATCTTGGTTGATACGTCCCATTAATAAAAATTCAAATTCTGAATGAATTTCCTTTAAATATTCCCACATTTGATTCAAGCTATTTATGTTTTGATTCCAGCATCTAAATACATTAATTTTTTTTTGTAATATCTTTGCCGTTTTTTGTAAATACTTTAAGACTGCAGAAGTATGTTTTTAATGATTTTAATATTTCACTTGTTTTTCTGAGGCTACAAACGCGTTTCTACTCGATTTTTTTCCTTTAACAGATGATGAACTGAAAATATCAAATGCAGCATCTAATTTTTCAATATATTCTGATGTATCTTTAGCAGATGCCGGCAAATGTCCAAGTGCAGTCATTGTATTAATAGCAGAAGCAACAGAAAAACTCAAAACTTGAGCTGCATATTTCACTTTCATCCGTTGAAAATTATTGGGATAAATGTGTGTATCCTGAGCTAGTTTAGGTACTAATCTGTTTATGTTTTCTTTATCTATTTCAAATAATTTTTCTATGTATTGCCATGACATAATTTTATCTCCTGATTTAATAACATTATTTAATAAATTATTTCTAGCTGCTTTAATAAGATGTGGTGGATCAAAAAAGTAAAATATTTTCTGATTATTTACAATATAGTAAGGAATTTCTTCAGTTATGCCAAATTTTTTAGCTGCCTTTTGGTAATCTGTTCCCATATCTGTGATTTCCGCAATAACTCTTAAATTTATGTTTTGAAGCTTTGTAACACATTCAATTTTAATAATTCGTAATTCATTAGCATCCATAGCTGAATTTAGAAAAAATAACCAAATGGTTGCTTAAATTTATTTGTCAAATCTCTAACCATGATTATCGCTGCATTACATGCAGTTAAAAAACGTTTAGTATAACCTGTATCATGAAATCCAATTACCATATCTCTATTAATCATATAAAATAAACATACTTTTAATGACATTGTATCAATGCTAATGCAACAATACTTATCTAATAAACGTAAATTCTCAGTTTTATAATCCTGTCTTTCAAATACAATATTATGTAACCTGGGGAAATTATAAGTCCTTGTATTGTACGTTCAAGTGTTCTTTTTGACGGTAAAATAAAAGTATTGCTTAATAATTTATACGCTTTGGGCCTTTTAAAATATAGATTTAAACAAAACATTTTAAATTCTTTTGTAAATCTATTACTATTTTTTGTTATTGAGATTATGTGCTTGAGCTTTCATAAAATCAACTATCGGTTTTGGATAAAATTTGTAGAGAAGTTTTTGGAAATCGTTGAAAGTAATGTCTTCTATATTCTTTTCTTCTTTATTATATTTCAGTTTTATGCGTTTTACTCTTTTTTCTGCAGCGTCACATTTTCTCCTGAGAGCTACTTTCCTTGGGGTAGAGTTCGATAATTTAATTCTGTCTGAGTAGCTTTATCATTTTTAAATGTTTGGTCATCATTATTTAACACATTAACAGTTTCAGTTGAATTTGTGCTTACATCCACATCTAAAATTGCAAATAAAAATTAAAAATCTTCGAAAAAATCTAACAAAATCCAGATTACTCAAACCTTTTTTGATTTAAAATTTTCTACTGTCAAATTGTTTGTCGAACACGTGGCCGCAACACTGAATACATCTGCTTCTATATCTGTTTAGAGAGACGCGATGGGTAGAGAACTGTACGTTTAATAAATGCTAAAGAAACTCGGTTTTAATTTCAAAGTCTGTAGCTTTATTTTTCTGAGAAGTGCCCGCTTACCGCTAATCACATCGAGATTTCGTCGAAGACTGAATTTTGGGAACCGTCGAGATAATTCCTCGAAGACGAGGTGACAAAACAAAACAAAAAAAAGGAGATACGCTAAGTTACCTGTTGTGTACATCGAGATTATTAAGCCGCGCCGGGAGGACGATTGCTCGCATATCGTCAACAAAGTGAGGATCGAACGGTAAAACTTGAAGTGCGATAGATCTTATTGATTTATCGGAACATTCCGCCCGCCTCGGTATTGACAGATCAATGCCGACTTCAATTCAAAATTAAACGCATACAAATTATTGGTTGGTTTTACATAATTTTCTTTCCACTATCAATTTTAATCAAGTTCTGTGATTTAGAACATATTTATTTAATACATTTTAATGAGGAGCGCCTCTGAGTATTAGAAAAACGAGTCTGTGTCTCGCGAGAGTATCCGAGTGTATCAAAACATTGAATTTGAACAACAACAAGGAAAAGAAAATCATGTGTATACAAACGCGCGAGTTTAACGAAAGTACATAGAAATTAAACAGAAATCACAAAGGAATCGTTGAGATTTGATAAGATTTGAAATATAAAATCAAATAATATGAATTTTAAGAATACAATCGAGAGCAAGCTGAATAGAATAGCGATAAATTTAAGTTAATAACAGACTAATGATTGGTGTAAATTGCTTAAGAAATTGAGTTGCGATCGGAAGCGGGCACAATTTTACAATAGGTCGCTTAAATGTTGAATTCGCGGTGCGAACTGTAACGACGCGAATAAGTCCGTCATCGCCAGCGTGCGTCTGAGTGACGCGTCCGAGAAGCCACTTCAACGGTGGATATCTTTCGTCGATGAGTAAGACGAGCGAACCGATGTCGATTTGAGTAGTCGGATGTTTCCATTTAGAAATGTCCTGGAGCCTTTGTAAATATTCCCGAGACCACCGATGCCAGAATCGTTGCGTGATCTGCTGCAGAAATTGCCAGCGGGATAATCGCGTTGTTTCCTCGTCCTTCAACGAAGGCTCCGGGATCATAGAGAGAGAGTTACCTATCAAAAAATGCGCTGGAGTGAGAGCTTCAAGATCTGCGGGATCGTCGGATAACGGACAGAATGGACGGGAGTTTAGGATGGCTTCGATTTGAGTCAAGAGTGTTGGAAACTCTTCGTATGTCAGGAGCGAGTCACCGATCAGCCGTCTAAGGTGGAATTTGACCGACTTGACCGCGGCCTCCCATTTTCCACCAAAGTGAGGCGCAGCGGGCGGATTGAATCGCCACTCAGTTCCAGAGGTTGCTAGCTCGTTAGCAATGTCGGCGAGTTCATGCGAGGCAGCGTTAAACAAACGGCGAAGCTCTGCGTCGGCACCGACAAAATTGGTACCGCAGTCGCTGGTGAGTGAGGCACAGATGCCGCGTCGACCTGCAAATCTTTTATAAGCGGCGATGAAACCTTGTGCGGAATAATCGGTAGCGAGTTCGAGGTGCACGGCGGATGTTGAGAAGCAAACAAAAAGGATGAGAAATCCTTTGTATGTGCGACCGTCGCGTCCGCGCCAGGTTTAAAGGGAGAACGGGCCGGCGTAATCCACCCCTGAGTGTAAAAATGGCCTTGAAGGAGTGATTCGGGACGGAGGCAGTTGTCCCATGAGCTGTTTGGCGGCCGCGGCGCGGAACCGGGTGCAACGAACGCAACGTCGCACGAATGAGTTAACCGGAGATCGACCGCCCAGAATCCAGAAGCGCTGTCGTAGCATCGAAAGCATTAGCTGAACGCCGCCGTGAAGCGTTCGTGTATGTGTTTCGTTGAGGATGAGGCGAGTCAGCGAGGCTTCTCGAGGAAACAGGATAGGATGCTTTGCGTCGGGTTCGAGATGCGAGTTGCGAAGCCGTCCACCTACGCGTAAAACTCCCTGTTTGTCAACGAATGGCACGAGACGAAGGAGAGAGTGAGACCTTGCGAAGATTTTGTTTTCCGTTAAGGTCGCGATTTCTTCGGAAAAGTGCTCGGCTTGAGTTAGCTTTATCCAGAACATTTCGGCGTCGCGGATTTCCGATGGAGTCAATACTCGAGAATTGTTTGAAATCGGACGCTTTCTGAAATGAGAGATTGCGTGAATTAGCCAAGCAGTAACTCGAGTTAATCGTGCGAGTGTCGAATAACGATCGATGAGGTCCCACAAAGCGGGTCGCTGATGAATTGCGAGAGTCGCTCGAGACGGTCGCTCCTCAAGATCGTAGTCCGGGTTGAGTGGTAATGTCGCCGTAGGCCATGACGTGGACGGCTGAGAAAGCCACGGAGGTCCGGTCTAGAGTCCCTAGAAGTAAGAGTCTGGACAATCTTTGGATTTGAAGCAAAATGGGTATAGGCAATAGGTACCGACAACGTTGATTGACAGTCTTTTAAAAGTGTGCGCATTGTGTATAAATTTATCTGATAAAATTATAAACCGGTAAGCCTTTATTATTATTATTAGCGCTTATTGAGTTATAAATCAATAAGAAATAGCAAATATACGGACTGTAAAGTATAAAAATGCCTTTATAACCTTTTCCTCGGTAACAAATTGTTTATATATAATCATATATAATAGTATAAAATTATATAGAAATATATAAAATTATGTATAAACTATGTATAATTATATATAATTTTATACAAAAGTTAAAAAATTATATATGAAAGTTAAAAAAATTATAAATAATATTTATACGATTTTAATAGAAGTCGTATAAAATTATACATAATTATATATAACTTCTACATAATTGTATATTTCTATATAATTTTATATTGTTATATATGATATTATATATAAAAAAATTTTTACCGGGTCATTAATCATAGTGGCTCTATTAATGTGATCACTTACACTTTACACAGAAAACATAACTGGTTGTTGTGTGTTGAGATGCAACAACAGTAGCGAAAAAGGCTTTTCGCTAAGACGATTTCCATCGGATGCAGAACGAAGGACATTATGGACAATAAAAATAGACCGGAAGAATTGGAAACCTTCTCCATACTCACACATTTGTGAAGTAACTATAAAATGTCAATTCATAAATTAAATGATAGATATTTATACAATTAATGTTGTACGATGTTCTCTTTAGGTTCATTTTGCGGAAGATATGTGGGAAAAACCACGAATTGATGGGAAGAGGAAGTTAAAATATAATTATAATATTATAATTATAATATTATTGCTCTTTTTCATTTTTTCATAATATTAAGCTTCAATTTGGACAGACAGTAGTTAAACTCATGAAAACATGGATCAAATACCGTAAATTGATCATTAAAAATAAGTTAAAAACTGAATTTATTAATAAATGTATCAGACACATGTTAACCCCATTACACTTAAATAATTTGTTACGAAACTTCGAGAATAGTCTCTTTCATCGCAGATCTATTAATAGCTTTAAACAATCAAGACGCATATTCATCAAAAAACTTTTACGTATCGAATTGAACGACACATATAGATGTTCGAGATTCGCATACACAGAAATTGTTAAGTTGTCTCGCGCTATTTATTCACATATGCCGTTGTCTGTTTGTAATTCTTTTTTTAATAGATAAGGTGGTCCGTTATACTCATACTTTGTCAAAGAACGTGATAGATTAGACAAGAAATTTAAGTATTTGTTATTGAAACAGAACAACAGCCTTAAAGATATTAAACCGATCCATTACGTTTGTAACGTCCCTTCGGCTAATTAAGATTTTGTAAACAACACAAATCTTATTTTTTCATTTTCTCATACTAACAACCAAAGTCAGAACACTTCGAATAACAATATTGAAATCATAATTGACCCTGAACCATATGTTGATTATCAAAGCATCTTGTTACAAACCCGAGATAAATGGTTTATTAATATAACATCGATCACAATCCCTAATGATGTTCAATGTTTATTACAATTGGGAGAGAACTTTAGTTTACCTTTCACCAGTACAGACAAATTAACGGTTGAATTTATTAAGAACTTTGAAAACAATTTGAATAAACTTCCGATAAAAACGCGGATAATGATTAGAAACCGCGCTACATACATCATCAATAATTTACCATCTTATGTCTCTTCACATAAAGATTCCAGTAATGAGATTAGAAAACTTGTCACATTTACGAACAAATTTCTCAACCAACACCCAAATCTAATTCTCACACGTGCAGACAAGGGCAATGTCACAGTGGCTCTTGACAAAGACAAATATCTAAATAAAGCAGAAGACTTATTTAGGGATACCGAAACATATACCACCCTCAAAAAAGATCCTACGAGAAAACTCATTACTCAATTACGAGATATTCTAACACGATGGAAAAAATCTGACTTCATATCTGAATATAATTATAAATCTTTAATATGCAATGACGGCTTACTACCTAGAGCTTACGGGCTCCCCAAAATACACAAAGCAAATTGCCCGTTTAGAATAATAGTTTCGTTACAGAATAGCCCGTTATATTATTTAGCATCCTATTTACACAAAATCATGTTCAATAGTTTTCCTGTTCCACCAAGTCACATAAAAAATAGTTTTCAACTAGTCAATAAACTGTCCAATTTGCACATAAATGACACAGTTAAATTAATTTCTCTTGATGTCTTTTCACTTTTTACAAATATACCCATAGAAACTGCTATCGACAGTGTAGCGGTGAGATGGAATTTCATTTCAGAGAGCTGTAACATCCCTAAAGCAGAGTTTCTCTTGGCCGTTAGATTCGTATTAAATTCGACTTTCTTTACTTTCAACAGAATTATTTATCAACAAACTTTTGGTACCCCGATGGGCTCCCCTCTATCCCCTATAATTGCCGATATAGTCATGCAAGATTTAGAAAAAAGGGCCCTTACAACTTTGACATTCACTCCGCCTTTTTATTTTAGATACGTTGATGATGTAGCACTTGCAGTCCCTCCCGATATAATCGATCACACATTAAGCATTTATAATTCATTCCACCCTAAACTACAATTCACTTTAGAAATAGGTGAGAATAACAGTTTAAATTTTCTAGACATTACTATACATATAAACAACAATCAGATTATTTGGAACTGGTTTCACAAAGCAACATTCTTTGGAAGATACCTCAATTTCCATTCCCAACACCCACTTTGCCAAAAAAGAGGTACGGTCATTGGACTTATAGATAGAGCATTTTTATTATCACACCCTGTTTTTCACTCAATAAATATCAATTTTATCATTAAAATATTACTAGACAATTCTTACCCTGTAAACTTTATTTTTCAAATTATCCTTCAACGGCTAAAAATTTTATTTGACAAATCCACATCTAACGACTACATCAGGGACAATAATATAGCGGCGAAAGAACATCATTTTTCACTTTACCATACATCCCATTTGTTTCGGAAAAATTCATCAACATTACCAAAAATCTTAACGTTAAAATGGCTTACTGCAGTCTTAATAAATTAAACAAACATATTAAAGCTCACAAAGACATCATACCAAACTCCCAACTTAATAATGTTGTTTACAAGATTAACTGCCGTAATTGTGACGCATCTTACGTAGGACAGACTCGCAGACGCTTATGCACAAGAATGTCTGAGCATCGTAATCACATTAATAGAAACACAACAAATCAATCTGTTATAACGGACCATAGATTAAATTTTGACCATGAATTTAAATGGACGATATTGAAATTCTTGATAGAGAGCCCTTTTTACAAAAACGTTTATTATCGGAAATGATGTACATTAAAAGACAAAATAATAGTCTTAGTTTACAAACAGACACCGATTATCTTCCTGACATTTATACGACCGTTTTAGAAAAGTTACCAAAACTATAGGAGTCGGTCACAAACATAAGCACGTCGCTGTATTATTGGATTGGATTTGTCCGGGCTGTTTTAGTGATTTGTCAGTCGGTCTCAGTCCTTCGTCGGATAATGTTCCCCCCTCTTGGGGGAACACTCTCAATAAGTTAAAGAAAAACTTTGTTTTACGCAAAGGCGACTTAATCTCTTCCAACCTCAAGGTATTTTTATTAATCTTTATTAATTTCCGAACGGCGTGCGGTTTTTGTATTGTGACTGCCTCTCACTCCTACCTCAATTCCAGGAAGCATAAATTATCATCAATTTATTCTTCCCGCAAAAATATTTCTTGGTTTGCCACCCGAGGAAGGAGCTGCGAATGGTGATGTCGGAATAATTTTACTGAATATCGAGACAGTATGCGCATTGACAGTTTTACGGTTTCACATTGCCGTCCTTGCGATTGTATAAAAATTTTTTATTTTGACTTCTTTGTAATTTAAACGACTAAAAAATGTGTTCCGTTAGTTTTAATATTGACCTCATAATATTTTAAATTCACACAAACACTCTGTCTATTAATTTTAAGTTAGTTTTTCGCTGAAGAAGGTCCAAAAAAAGGGACCGAAACGTTCGTTATTGTATGACATTGTCTTATTCAATCTAAAATAAAGTATGCGCTTCGTAATCTGCGCTGGCTCTTAATAGCTACTTATATTTTGACTCATTATTAAAATATAATGCTATGCCAACTATTTTTCCCACTATTCAAAAAGAAAAGTGCAAGATAAACTTTTATACAGTACGTTTACTTATTCTTTAAATTATATTGAATATAGAATGTATAAAAAAAATTGTTTTGTAATAGGTGAATCATTCCCAAGAACTTCACAAGACATCTATTGTGTCCAATACAGAAAGTTCAACAATACAGAGGTACAATGTGGAGGATACTCAAGAAATTGAAATTGGTATTCAAAATAATCCTAATGAATTAGGAGTGATGAATGATTGAAATTCTAATGTTACTGCAATAACTTCCGAAATTAGTACAGATAAATCAATATCGGAGTCTGTTGTATTGCAAATAGAAGATTTAAAGAAAAAACTGAAAGCAGCAAATGAAAAACTTCAAATCGCAAACGCGGTCATTCGCAAAGTTGAAAAAACAGAAAAATTTACTGCAACAAGTAAGAAAATTAAAAAGCCAACGGAGACTACGTATTGAAAAGAATTTGGTAAAATCATCTGAAATACTACATAAAGTTTTTAATAATGATCAAATCGAACGGCTTCAAAAAGATTCTTCCACACGGAAAGTGTATAAATGGTCTGAAGACACTATTAAAAAAGCACTGAGACTTAAATTTAGTTGTATTAATAACGAATACAAAGAACTTATAAAACAAAACATTCCTCTGCCCTCAACACGTACACTCAGAAGAAGCATTGAAACACTTAATTTTCAACCGGGGATATTTGATGACATATTTGTAGCTTTAAAAGATAAAGTATCACAATTTCAGGATGAAAGAGAAAAGGATTGCATGTTAGCCCTTGATGAAATCAGTCTTACTCCTGGTGAACAAATCGATACATCAACAAATTTTCCTATTGGATATGCTACCATTCCTAATAGTCGTGGTAAATCTATAACTGCATTTAGCGGACTCAATAGTTAATTATTATCTGTCATTGGAATATATCATTAGATAGATGAGAGATCTAATAGAATAGCCCAATGGCAAGTACTTAACTATTGAGTCCGCTGAATGCGGCCTATGTTTATGTACGTGCGCTGGCCCTTATCTTTAATACGACTTTTGCTTATTTCTTGCCTATTGTTTGCCTTTATTTCTTATTATAGGAGAAAAACCTACGCATGGTTTGGTGTTCATGCTTGGAGGTATTTTTACTCGGTGGAAGCAAATAGTAGCTTTTTATTATACTCCTGATGGTTTTAATGGTGCATGTTTAAAACCAATTATTGAACAAATTATTGAAAAGACAGAGTTTATAGGTCTTCATGTACATAGTATTACATCGGATATTGGAAGTGTTAATCAAGCAATGTGGAGAGCTTTTTCAAATATTTCTGCTGGTAGATATTCAAAAATTGTAAACTCTGTCTCTCATCTAATTGACGATAAACGCAAATTATTCTTTTTTGCCGATGCTTCTCATCTCATAAAGAATCTTAGAACAACTTTAATAAATAACAAAGTCATTATGTTGCCAGATCAATTTAAAAATTCCAATCAATTGTCTTCAAATATTGTTCAATTTACTCATTTACAGGAATTAGTAAATGAACAAGAAAACTTGATTTTGAAGCTTGCACCAAAATTAAATAAAGAAATTATCACACCGACAAACTTTAATAAAATGTAAGTTAATAAGGCAACTAGTATGCTAAATAGAGATGTTAGCAGCGCATTAAATTTTTTAGGAAATGAAAAAAAAGAAGATAATTATAAAACGACAGCTTTATTTATTGAAATTATATCGAAATGGTTTACATTAGTTACTTCGCAAACTTTATTAGTTGCGTTAGGAAAAAAAGCAGGGGATGAAAAGTCAGAGAAAAAATTTTGTGAATCAATAGAATTTCTACTGTCTGTTATCGATTTGTTTCGTAATATGGAAATCGGTAAAGATAAAAGATTTAAACCTGTGCAAACTGGTGTAATGATAACAAACGCAATCGAACTTACAAAATATTTTATTAATAATCGACATTACTTATATGTGTTAGGAGGGCGATTTACACAAGACTGCGTAGAAAATTTATTTTCTAACATTAGGCACAAATTTCCTGTTTTAAATGCTTTACAATTTAAGCAAAGTTTAAAAATTTTAAGTGTATCCCAATATTTAAGAGAATTGGAAAATACTAATTATGAGCAAGATGACGGTGTGTTGACCTCTAATTTCTCTATAAGAAAACGTCCTTTTAAAACACATATAAGCCAAATAATTCAAGATGTCCCTGTAATTCCTCTTGAAGCTGCAAATAAAGTCATTCATTTGACCAATTTAGAAATGAACTCATTGTATAATGTAAGCGGTTATATTATGTCTAGGATTCATAACACAAATAAAATATGCAATAATTGTTTATATTCTGCAGGATCAGAAACATACAATTCCAATATTAAATATTCAAAATTTGTGCATTTAAAATGTTACGGAACAAAAACTTAATTTTTTGTAAACAATGAAACATTTCAGTATTTTTATGAAATGGAAGTTATTATTAGAAGATATATTCTTTATTTAAAAAATGTCAATTGCGATTTGATTAAATTTTTCATAGACAAAATGACAAATGTTACATGTAATACACTTAAAAACTGTCATGGTATATATAATATAATAATGAAACGTTTTATTAGATTTAGAATTAAAATAGAAAACCAAAAAGGACGTTTAAAAGTACCAATATATAGTAGCAAAACAATGGCGAGGCATTCTATGATTAAGTGATATTTGTTATATTACTACATTATAAATTATTATAATTTAAAATAATTATTATTTTAGTAATATTTAAAAATGTTCTATATTTTGTTCTATTCTTTTAATACATATTTTACTTTTAAAATTGATGTAATTGTTTTTCTCTTCCACAAATCTTTTTGCGCGCTAAAGATATTCAAATGAATATTTGAAACAAATCTGAAAGCATTGATTGGTTCTGCCATTTTGCTTCAAACGAGTTCGTTAACCAATAAAAACTCTGACCAGATCGTCCAGACTCTTACTTCTAGGGACTCTAGTCCGGGGTCCACCATAGCTGATGGTCTTCGAGAGAGTTTGGCGGCAGGCCTCGAGATACGCAATCAGCAGGATTGTCACTTCCTGCGACGTGATGCTAGCGAGCTGAGGGCGCGAGTTCTCGGACGAGCGCGACACGATTTGCGACGAAATCGAGAAGGATGACCCTTGATCCACGTAAGCGCGACCGTTGAATCGACCCATAGATCCACAGGCGCGGTTTCGAGATCAAGCGCGATTTCGAACATGAATAACTAAGCGAATTAAGAGAACGGCGGCGGACAGTTCGAGCCGCGGAATCGTCACCCGTTTGAGCGGAGCGACTTTACTTTTCGCGGCGACCAAAAAGACCCGCGCCTTATAGAATTTGTCCATCATCCGCACGTAAATTACTGCACCGAGCGCGTGTTGAAAGGCGTCTGAGAATCCGTGCAGTTCCACGGCGAGTGAGGTTGACGAAATTCCGATCCATCTGGGAACCGGAACAGACGTTGTTAGGAGCGCTTCCTCGAACTCCTGCCAGCGTCTCTGGTAACGGGTCGTCCCAGTCAAGCTTAAGTTTTCATAGATCTTGAAGGAAAATCTTAGGCACGATGGTGATAGGCGTGATCCATCCGAGCGGGTCGAAGATCTGGGCGACTCGTGAGATGACAACGCGTTTTGTTATGGTAGTGGTGGTCGGAGACTTAGAGAAGCGCGGTTGAATCATGAAGACGTCGGATGACGGATTCCATGACAGCCCGAGAGCGCGAGCAAATGATTCGGAATAGAAATCTCGAGTGGTTAGAGTTGCATGACGGTGAGCATCGATATCGGCGATGACTGAGGGCTCGTTGGTCGTCCACTTGTATAAGGTGAAGCCGCCCGCCGTGAGCAGCTGATCGACTTGCGCAGCCTTGGCCCGAGCGAGAGAAATAGTATCGGCTCCTGAGAGTACATCGTCAACGTACATCTCCGTTAGCACGACGTCTGAAGCGGTTGGAAAGCGAGAGCCTTCGTCATGAGCGAGTTGATGAAGCACGTGAAGGGCAAGATAAGGAGCGCAAGCGAGGCCGTACGTCACGGTGTTGAGCTGATATTCCATCGGCGGTCCAGAGAGGCTCCAGAGAATCTGTTGGTAGCGCCGGTCGTCAGGATGTACCGTGATTTGTCGGTACATTTTCGCGATGTCGGCGCAGAAGACGTACGGGTGGAGTCGCCAATAAAGCAGAACGTCGAAAATGTCTCGTTGCAATTTGGGCCCGGTATGTAAGCAGTCGTTGAGAGATGTGTCGTTCGTCGTGCGGCACGAACCATTGAAAACGACACGCAGCTTTGTCGTCGAACTGCTCTCGCGAAGAACGCCGTGATGAGGCAGAAAGTAAGCAGATGCCGAGATTGAGTGAGCACCCGAAACGCGTGACATGTGTCCAAGGTCTTCATATTCGCGTAAGAAGTCTGAATAAAGACGCGAAAAGATGAGGTCTGAAACAAGACGTCGTCGTAGTCGGAGCAACATGCGAGATGCGGCGGAGTAAGACGACCCGATAGCTGGCGGCGTTGAAAGAAACGGCAGTCGAACTACGTACCGTCCAGATGCGCTGCGGGTGTGAGTGGTGAGGAAATGTCGCTCACATCTCTCTTCATCAGCGCTGAGTTGAGCGGCCTTGGCGGAAGGGACCTCTTCCTGAGTCCAGAATCTGCTGAGGAGGTTCAGTTCATGATCTGGAACTCCGGTGAAGGCGTGATTGAATGATGAAATCTCTGGAACGTTGACCGTTGGATTGCCCGTTGAACCGAAGAGAATCCATCCGAAAGCGGTTTCCTGTGCGATTGGTTGGTCAGCGGCGCCCCGAATGAGTGACGGACGCAGGAGATGCCCGCAGACTTCGGCGCTGAGAACTAGGTCGATCTTGCCGGGAACGGCGAATGTTGGATCGGCGAGCGAGAGACCGTGAATGTGCTTCCAGGAATCCGAGGCAAGAGGCTTAGACGGGATGTGTCCCGTAAGTGTCGGCAAGATATGTGAGAGAACATCCAACTCGATTGACGGTTCGACACGTGAACGGAGTCGAAGCGGCAGAGCTCCTCGAGTCGATCCGGCGGAGCGAGAACCGATACCGAGAATCGGGATGGTCGCGTGACGACGAGGAAGTCGGAGAAACTGTACTAATGATTCACGCACAAATGATAACTCCAAGCCTTGATCGAGCAAAGCGCGTGCTGATATGCGTTGTCCTTGATCGGACACGATGTGTATCAACGCGGTGGCGAGTAAGGTCGGAGAACGGCTTGAGACATGGTTTAACGCTGCATGCATGGAGTTCACTGCTTGCGTGGTGACAGTGGCTGGCTGAGATGCGACAGATGTTGAAGCGCTTGCCGAGGGTGCCGCGGAAGCGTGAGTTGAGCTAGTGAGATGAATAAGAGTGTGATGCTGTCCGTTGCACACGCGACATCGTTTACTCGTACGACACTCACTTAACTTATGCGAGCCGAGGCAGTTATAACAGAGTCGTTTCGCGGTTACGAATTCTCGACGTTCGATCACTGATTTAGCGCAAAATCCGGGACACCGTGAGATATAATGATCGTCGTTATAGCAAGAACATTTTGAACTAGCTGTCGTAGCGGAGTTAGCTCGAGCGGCGGTTTTCGGTTTTGTTCCAAGTTTCGACCGCGACGATTGTTTTTCTGAGCGCAGCGGAACTACCATTTCGAGAGCTCGCGTGCGACCGTCCAGAAAATCTTCAAGTTGCGAGAAAGACGCGGGCTCCGTGGTGTTTCCCTGCAGCAACTCCCACGCCTCGCGCGAATCCGAGTCTAATAGTTTTGCAACGAAATATACGATAAAATAATCCCACGATTCAATGGGAGCACCGAGTGCTTGCAAACCACCGAGAGCTTCTTTAACCGTCGCGACTAAGTCCTTGAGGTCGTCCGCGGACTTTCGAGTTAACGGTTGTAGACCGAACAACCGATCTAAATAAGCGCTAACAAGGACGCGTTTGTTGTCGTATCGAGCGACCAATGCGTCCCAGGCTCGCGAAAAATTATTAGCGGTAACGGCCAGATTCGAAATGCGTCGAGCTGCTTCTCCGGTTACATGATTCTTTAAATAATGCAGTTTTCCGACCGGTGGAATATCTGCATTATAGACGATCATTGATTTAAACAGATCGCGAAATGATGGCCATGAATTGTAATCGCCGGAGAATTTCGGCAGCGAGATTTTCGGTAGCGCGCGAGCGATGGAATTGCGCAGCGCGGTTGATGCGGAAAGATCGAGAGAACCGTCTGCGTCAGAGTTCGTCGAAGCTGTTAAATTTTGCTGGAGTGTTAAGAGCTCGTCCTTGCTCGCGAAATAGGCAGTTTCACACTCGTCGTAATAGTCTTGCGCGAAATAATCGTGCGATTTTAACTCCTCGGTTTGAGCAGCGATTAATGCGGAATGCGATGATTGAAATACCCTCCAATGATTTTCTAACGCTTCTAGGCGCGAGTTAATGGCGAGAGGCGTGATTTTTTCCTTACCGAGCTTCTTGAGATTGTCGACAAGTCGACTGATGCGGTGATGTAACTCGAGCTGCGTTTGGATCGTAGCTTCGACTTTCGTCATTTTTTTTTTTGAGCGAGCAGTAGAAAAGGTACTTTAGAGAAACGGCTGGTTACTAGCGTTGAGTTGTTTAGATACGATGAGGTTGAGTACGAGAATGGTCGAGAAATGCACGAAGAGAGAAATGCGCGCACTGAGCGAGTGAGAGTCACTGTGTATTTTTCGAAGTCTTTAAACGAGAGTTATTAACACGAGTATCACTGTCTTTATAAATCCGGCTCGAAGGACCAAATGTTTAGAGAGACGCGATGGGTAGAGAACTGTACGTTCAATAAATGCTAAAGAAACTCGGCTTTAATTTCAAAGTCTGTAGCTTTATTTTTCTGAGAAGTGCCCGCTTACCGCTAATCACATCGAGATTTCGTCGAAGACTGAATTTTGGGAACCGTCGAGATAATTCCTCGAAGACGAGGTGACAAAACAAAACAAAAAAAAGGAGAAACGCTGAGTTACCTATTGTGTATATCGAGATTATTAAGACGCGCCGGGAGGACGATTGCTTGTATATCGGAACAATATCATTTATAGAATTTTCTGTTGAAGTTTCTACTAAAATATTTTTTTAAATTTAATGTAATAATAATACATTGAATCAACAAACAGATGTAAATGTAATACACTTCGCAACAAAATTAGAGGATCACTTAAAATCAGTGTTGAAAAGGATCAAATTCAAATTCACATATCGTTGCAAAAAATGGTCGTAGAGCGATATTTAAAAAAGCATTTTAAAGCTTGAAACCTCAACTTTTCAATGGTTTAACGGAGATTTCCATACAAACACTTTACTACAAGTGACGCTACTTTAAAGCGAGCATTACAAAATTGTAGAAAAAACTTCAACTTTAATGGCTTGCACGGGGAGAACAAAATTTTTTATACCAACTTTATTAATTGCATCTTAAAATTAAACATTTCCTATTTAAAATGCATTTTTAATCATTGCGCTACGATTTTTTTTCACTGAATTATGATGATTTGAAATAAATAGTGCATTTTCAGTGCTTTTTTCTGCAAAAAGTTGTATTCTGCCGCCGGTATAGGCATTACCCAAGGTGTACTCACGAGGAAGTTACACGGTCGGACTTACAACTCCATGTGTGGGTGTACATGCGTGCGTGCGTGCGTGCGTGCGTGCGTGCGTGCGTGTGTGTGTTTGTGTGTGAGCAGAGATAAGAACCCACGGTTCGTCACTCCCGCAGTATTTAATGACCAAACCCTTCAAACCCTCTCTGCTTTGTGTGTGTCTGTGTGTGTGTGTGTGTGTGTGTGCGCGTGTGTGTGTGCGCGCGTGTGTGTGCGCGTGTGTGTGTGCGCGCGCGTGTGTGTACATGCGTGCGTGTGTGTTCATACGCACGTCTTAAAAAGTTTTCTCCCATATCGTATCGCAAAGGCAATACATATGGACGAAAAACTTCGTCAACATAACGCGCACAATTAAGCCCTGGTGGTGGTAGAACACAAGTTTTGTGCGACGGAAAAAAGAAATTCCGGTCAAAAAGTAAAATGGTCAAAAAGTTGACCAATACAACTGTTTGCAGAAAAAAGCACTGAAAATGCACTATTCATTTCAAATCATAACTTAACAGTGAAAAAAAACAGTGAAAAAAAATCGTAGCGCAATGATTAAAAATGCATTTTAAAGAGGAAATGTTTAATTTTAAGATACAATTAATAAAGTTGGTAGAAAAAATTTTGTTCTCCCCGTGCAAGCCATCAAAGATGAAGTTCTTTCTACAATTTTGCAATGCTCGCTTTAAAGTAACGTCATTTGTAGTAAAGTGTTTGTATGGAAATCTCCGTTAGACCATTGGAAAGTTGAGGTTTCAAGCTTTAAAATATTTTTTTAAATATCGCTCTACGACCATTTTTCAC
The DNA here is from genome assembly GCA_963971435.1 of Lasius platythorax. Lineage (NCBI taxonomy): Eukaryota > Metazoa > Arthropoda > Insecta > Hymenoptera > Formicidae > Lasius > Lasius platythorax. The sequence goes on along the minus strand of OZ020537.1, from coordinate 20,145,350 downwards.
AAAGATACGTGAATTTGAATTTGATGCTATTCAACACTGATTTTGAGTGATCCTCTAATTTTGTTGCAAAGTGTAATATGCTTAATAATAGAAAATTATTTACTATTGATTTCAACTACGTAGTTGTACCTTCTTCATTAGTATTATTAAAAACTGCACTTGGAACTGCATGTGGCTGAAGTCGATTTCTTAAATCATTTAAGAACATATGAGGAGCAAAATGTGAGCAAACTCTATAATTATTGTATAACTTTTTTGGTGAAATATTCTTCTTTATACCACACGCTTGTAGCCACAATTTTGCTCTAAAATATATATTGTAGTTTTAGAAATAATTCAATATTTATACGTACGTATAGGAAACCTAAAAACTTACCTTTTTAAAAAAATGTAAAAAAAAGACGCCAAGTACACGCGCTAATTGTGAAAAACTGTTATGTATCTACAAAATAGTGTTATTTTAATCTACAAAATTGTTATCTTTATCTGCACAAAATAGTGTTTTCTAAACTGTTAAAAACTGTTCTATAAATTATTTTAATTGTGCAAAATATATTCTACAAAAATAATGTGATATCAAACAATAGCGCCAATTAAAAATAAGAACTTTTAAAAATATTTCAACAAAAAAAAGTTGTACAAAATAGTTGCTTTAATTTCCTACAAAAATTAAAAAATTTTAATTAAAAAAACGGCGCAGCTAAACTAAATATGCTTCAATTAACGTATTCTTTAATATATTTACATTGCAGTTATTGATGTAATTAAATTAAATATAGTTCTGAATTAAATTTAGATTTAAATTAAATTTATTTGTTGGTTTAATATATACTTTGAAATATATTTTGAAATTTAGCAGCGCCGTTTTTTTAATTAAAATTTTTTAATTTTTGTAGGAAATTAAAACAACTATTTTGTACAACTTTTTTTTGTTAAAATATTTTTAAAAGTTCTTATTTTTAATTGGCGCTATTGTTTGATATCACATTATTTTTGTAGAATATATTTTACACAATTAAAATAATTTATAGAACAGTTTTTAACAGTTTAGAAAACACTATTTTGTGCAGATAAAGATAACAATTTTGTAGATTAAAATAACACTATTTTGTAGATACATAACAGTTTTTCACAATTAGCGCGTGTACTTGGCGCCTTTTTTTTACATTTTTTTAAAAAGGTAAGTTTTTAAGGATTATATCATTTTTTTTGTAGTATTTAATTAATGACACCGAATCCACTAGCAAATATATATATTATGCTTTGACGTATTAGATTACCGAGTTAAAAATATCTTAGATTATCGGATCTTAATAACACATAAATTCTATTATTTAAAAAACGAGAGAGAAGGAGAGAGAGAGAGAGAGAGAGAGAGAGAGAGAGAGAGAGAGAGAGAGAGAGAGAGAGATATTTATAATATATTATTAGAAATAAGAAAGAGTGAGTGAGAGAGAAAAAGAGGGAAAGAGAAAAACAGCAAAAGAGAGAGAGAGAGATCCATTAGCAAATATATAAGTATTATACTTTGACGTATTAGGTTATTAATATCGATTCAGACATATCCGTGCCGTATCCATGACGTATCCGTTCCGTATTCATACTCATCAGTGCAAAGTATTCACATACTTCAGTTCTGTATCCGTCGATTTTCGTTCAGTATGTCAAGAACGAAAGAGAGAAAGACGAATTTTTCAATCAAAGAACTTACAGTAATTGCACTAATTTTAGATGAAGAAGAAACCGTTTTACGCAAAAAAAAGATAGCGAAAGTGAATGAAGATTGAATAACAACCAAAGTCGCACGCTGTCTTTAATGCCCGATAAAATAAGAATAATTAGCGGCAGCGATAATGAGCGAAATTTAACTGCGCTTGCAGTCGTTTTGAACAAAATGTGTAGCTAAACTGTTTCAAATTTTTAAACACTCGGAGGATTTTCTCCTCTAGTGCCGTCTGTTCAGTGAAAATATCGGCACAGATCACTGTCTACACACTGACACTGATACGGACGGCTGGATACTGATACGGATACTGAAATGTAAGAATACTCTAATATAAAATTATGGAAACGTTATTTTCATCCGTGCACGGACGTGTACGGAACGGATACGTCACGGATACGGCACGGATATGTCTGAATCGACCTTTATAGTTACCGACGACGGTCGGTAATAATAACACTCTTTCATCAAATCAAACTTAAACTACGTGTCAAAAGCTGGCATAAATGTCATGGAGCGCCACTAACGCAATCTTACATCGAATGCTCGAAATGTACATTTTCTCGCACATGCGTATTAAGAACGTCGACGACGATGACGACGACCAAAAATATAATATATAAAAATGTTATAATTCAGACTTTGCGTCGTAATATATGCGTTTATAGAGTACGTAGAGCAAAAATAAAGACACTTTCTTTATGTAATTCAAACTCAAGCTATCGATTAAGCCTAGTAAGAACTCGATCCGTTCAGCGGTTATTGAGGTCTGATAATCTCAAGAACTCTCAACTATCCGACTCGCGTATAGATACCCGGAGTGCCTCGCTGTAGCTGCGCGGTACTTGGCGCGAGACACTACCGTGTCTCTTGATTGTCAAACAACTAGTACCTTTCTGGATAAGATGGAAAACGAAAAAAGCTTAAATGACGATTTGCTCCAGAGTTCTTATTACAATCACTCATTGCACACATAAAGCCACCAACAATGCGTTCCATTTTACATATGCTCAATACCACATGTGTCGAGACGCCATGTTGGTAGTAACGCAACGCATGCACTGTAGTATTTCTCAGACGCTATTTTCATCAAGTGACTATCTACTGGTTATACATGTACTGTGACACAGTCTTAAGGGGATCCAAAACTGACGGCCGAACTCCGACGGGTTAGCGCCCTCATCTTAACCTAACTAAAATTGACGATATTACCGACAGTATTGCCGTGAAAACGCAACTAAAATATTTATTTTGTCTCTCCGATTATAATGTACAAGAGATGTTGAGGTATCTTTTCTCTGGACTCTCGAGTATTACGATAGATTTTATCGCACATTTGCAAAAAAGCTATAACGTCTACTCGGATTTGAACCCGAGTTCGTATGGTGAGAAGCGTACGCACTTACACTATGCTATCTCGCTAATTCCTTGTATCGTGTTTTTCTCTTCCTCACATGCTGCTCACACATCACTCGTGTCTCCATTCACTCACTATGACACTTTTATTCGCTCACGTCGCTTTCATTTTTTCTGGTCTTCCTTCTCTGCGTAAATAAATAAATTCATTATTAAAATTAATTAATTTTTTTTGTGCATGCATTTTGATTTTATAGTATACATTAAAAACGCAAGTAGCTTTCTATTTTATCATTTTTTATAACACCATCACTTTGTACACCTATACATATAATACAATCTATATGTGGGCAATTCCATGTCAAATCGGACAAAAATCGATCTTCTTTGACTTCGTATTTTTTAAATCAAATGAAACCTTTTTCATGTGAAATATACATAAAATAAAAAGAAAAGTATTTTTATATTTCTCCGAAATATTTTTTGCAGAAGTTATAAACAACAAAATTGTCGTGAAAAATAAAGAAGTTGTCAACTTAAAAAATTAATTACTCTGGTTATATTTATCGTAAAGATACATATTTAAAAAATGTATTTTAAAGCTAAGGAGACAATTTTTTTAATAAAAATAGTTTAACTTACAAAAAATTGCTAATTCCAATTGTTATAAATAATTCAAATGTTTAATAACTTGTTTCATCAAAAAGTACACTTTTTAAAATAATGCTATTTCATTCTCCACCTCATTATAAAAGTATACATATTTTTTATTTTATGGAGAATCGATTGACTATTTTTTATATATTTTTAATAAATGAGACTCCGCGTTGTGCTCGCGTCAGATTCGATCAAGTAGCGTCGATTTCTTTGGAAATCTTTTGAAGAATGTACAGTATGATATACGACATAATATATAATGTTGAATGTAATCAACATTATATAAATCATATTTTCGTTTGAATATTACATTTTGAAAATTGTGCATTATTTCTGGTAAAGTAAATCATTACTGTATAATTTGACCGTTACTTTTCCTTTCCGTTTTGAATTGCAGGGATTTTCCGGGAAAATTCCATGTTATGCCCTAATCCTTCTTCTTTCGGCGCTCTACGACAAGCCCCTCAGTCTTTAACACATTGCGGACCAGAAATTTTATTGCTAATCATATCAAGTAGCCAGCTATTTTTTTGCGTCAAATATTTTTAAGTTACTTATGGTTTGTTAGCAATTAGAAATCATTGTCATGTTAAATATTTCATTTCAACAAATATTTTAAAATTGCATATATTTAAAATTACATATAGTATGTAATCATATTCCTGCAATTACATATACAGTATGTCTGATTTAAGTGGATACGCATAAATATTTCGTAGAAAATTAAAGATACAAAAAAGTTGTTTAAACAAAAGTTGTTTGGTTAGAAAGAGGACACAATATGGCGCAATTAGCTTTCTTGTGATTGGAGGTATAGAGGATATCTCAAATTCATCTGAATTTTTTTAAATAGAAAGCTGTATTTTTTATTCATAGTGTGATAGCGGATGTGAAGACGAGTACAAAGACCTATAATTGAAGGTCATTCAAGGTCACGCAAGGTCGTAAATTAACAAAAAGCTTGTTCACATTCTTTATATTTCTCAATGTTTGTATTTAGTTAGGGATAACAAGAACATTTTAGTACATTTTGTATTTAGTCTTTCCTTCAACATGTCCTCCGTCATTAAGAATGCAACTTTGCATTCTCATCTTCTCAAAAATTCTGATTCTACACGTTTCAACATCTTATCATTTATTCTTGTACATGTAGCTCTATAATCCTCGTACGTAGTTCATTAACATTTTCCACTGGTGTTTGAAAAACTACCTGTTTCAAATAACCCCAAAGAAAGAAGTCGCAAGCAGAAAAATTGGGTGATCTCGGAGGCCACGTTGCTGGTCCACCACGTCCTATCCACCTGTTGTGAAAATGTTGGTCCAACCAATTTCGGACTGACACAGCATAATGAGGCGGGGCACCATCCTGTTGAAACCATAAATTTCTTCTTTGTTCAAGTGGCATAATCTCCAAAACGCCGTACAAATACGTTTCGAGGAATCTGAGATAGACTTGTCCGTTGATAATCTCTTCAAAGAAATATAGTCCAATTATTTGACGGTTATAAATACCGCACCACACCATAACAGATTGTCGATATTGATTATTATTTTCTCGGATCCATTGCGGATTTTCTGTAGCCCACATTCTTGAAACCTGATTAGAAACCATTCCATTTGTGTAAAACATACATTCATCTGTAATCATAAGTCGACGAACAAAACTCGGATCATCAGCAACTTTGTCGAATATCCATAAAGCAAAATTAATGCGTGGTCCAAAATCTTGCGGAAAAAGCTTGTGTACTGTAGTTGCTTTGTATGGTCGTATAACTAGTTCTTTTTTAATATTTTGTGAACAATTCACTTTGATATTCCAGAATTAGTTCCCACAGCACGGATAGACGTTCTTGGATTATGAGAAAATGCAGCTAAAACATTTATTTCGTCAGCTTCTGACCATACAGGACGTCGGTGATTTTGTTTCATAACGCTTCCGGTACTTATAAAAGTTTGAATAATTTTCTGTATTGCCGATGCTGTCAGCTTTGGTCGATTAGGATGTTTCTCATGGAATACATTACTAACTTCATTGTATGATAAATATTCATCGCCTCGTAACAGAACTAATTCCACTTTTTGTTCAATAGTGAAAGGCATTTTTTATAAACTGTTCACGTTGAAGCTATTTAAATTTACAATAATTATTGTATTCTCGTTTATATCTATTCTTTAGTCACGATCTCAACAGACTGAACAAACAGTTAAGAATATGTAGATACACTGATAAATGTAAACAACGCCCGACAAGCTAAGGACAGAGTGTACTGAAATTGTTATACTGTGTGTACTGAAGTATTTCGATGGATATTTATCATACAATGAAATTAGCGATGTATTCGATGAGAGACATCCTAATCGACCAAAACAGATAGTTTTTCAAACACCAGTGGAAAATGTTAATGAACTACGTACGAGGATTATAGCTGCCTGTACAAGAATAAATGATAAGATGTTGAAACGTGTAGAATCAGAATTTTTGAGAAGATTGCAAAGTTGCATTCTTAATAACGGAGGACATGTTGAAGGAAAGACTAAATACAAAATGTATGTAACCATATTCCTGCAACTCAGGACGGAAAGGAAAAGTAACGGTAAAATTATGTAATGATTTATTTTATCAGAAATACCGCACAATTTTTAAAATGTAATGTAATTCATAACGAATATATGATAATGTATAATGTTGATTACATTCAACATTATAAATTATATCATTCATACTGTACATTCTTCCTACAAAAGATTTCCGAAGAAATCGACGCGCTACGCTATTTGATTGAGCCAGTGACGCAAGCACGGCACAGCGTCTCATTTATTAAAAATATATATAAAATAGAGTCTATCGTTTCTCCATAAAATAAAAAATATGTACACTTTCAGAATAAAGTGGAGAATATGAAATAGAATTATTTCAAAAATTTTAAAGTGTACTTTTTAATGAAAAAATGATTAAACATTTCAATTATTTATAACAATTGGAATTAGCAATTTCTTGTAACTTAAACTATTTTTATTAAAAGATTGTTTCCTTAGCTTTAAAATGCATTTTTAAAAATATCTCTACGACAAATATAACCAGAGATATTAATATTTAAAGTTGACAACTCCTTCATTTTTCACGAAAATTTTGTTGTTTATAACTTCTGCAAAAAAAATATCGGACAAATAAAAAATACGTATTTCCTTATTTTATGTATATTGCACGTAAAAAAAATTTCGTTCGATTTAAAAAATATGAGGTCGTTTCTTGATTCGATCTCCGATTTGATGTGGAATTGCTGTTGATAAGTGTAGGCGGATCGAGAGGAATGTGAAAGGATAGAATAAACTTTTATAACTTTTGTGTGCTTTGAAAAATCAGTAATGTATATTTTGTACTATACAACGACAGAGAGATATATCAGTGTCTGAGATGCGCAGTATATACAGGGTGATTCAAAACAACCGTTTGTCCTTAAAATGTCGTATTCCTGACTGAATTCTAAGACGATTTTTCCTTTGCCAAAATTTTTTCCGAAGCTTAGTTTTCAATATCAAATAATTAAAATGAAGTCGCCAGTGATGAGCAAAAATATATAAAATTTATTAAAAATCGACCTGACTGGCCTATACAAAAATTAATAACACAACGTTTCGGCCCTTGGGTACGGGCCCTTATCAAGTGTTGCTGTAAAAATTAATGCAAAAATTATATATTACCAATGAGAGACGAACGGCAAATTTAGGATGTAATGTACAGAATAATTAAGGAAGCGTTACCTTTCAAGCTGTCAAAGTGAAAGACGTGATATGACTAATGTCGAAACAGAAAACATGTATGTAAAATTACCATGTCTCACGTCCAAAAACATAAACATTACAGACACAGGAACGAAATTTACAAAAAACAACAACAAGTAATCAGACCCTGTGTATTAGCGTGTCGTATATCGGATTTAAATTGTCTGTGTCTTTTTGAAGATTAATATTGTTGTTGGATTTTTTTATGAAAAACATCTCAGCAATCTCTCTTTTCTTTCTATGTTTTTCAACATGCAAAATTTTTGGTTCTTTCCAATTAAAATCATGTCCGTATGTGGACCGATGGTTACTAATTACGCTGTGGTTGCTGGGATGTTTTTTAATGTCTCTGCAGTGTTCGTTAACTCGTGTAGCAAGTTGTCTTTTAGTTTGACCCGTATATGTCGCATCGCAATCATTACATTCAATCAAATATACGACATCAGTTTTGTGATTAACATCAATCTTGTCCTTATCCTTCACAATCAAGTTATTAAGTCTTTTTGGAATTGTATAAATTGTTTCTAGACCACATTTATTAAGTGCGATATTTAAATTTTCACTTAAGTTATTTATGTAAGGCAAAGGCAAAACAGACAACATTAATTTTTACAGCAACACTTGATAAGGGCCCGTACCCAAGGGCCGAAACGTTGTGTTATTAATTTTTGTATAGGCCAGTCAGGTCGATTTTTAATAAATTTTATATACTTAGTTTTCAAGTTATAAAAAGAAATAGTTAGCGAATTACGGCACGTGTACGGACGGTAGGCAGGAACGGCGCAAGCACTATCCGACGCGGGTGATAACGTGAGGCGCTCACTGCAATCAGCTGTCTGCTATACGCGATGGGTGTGTGTGTGTGTGTGTGCGTGTGCGTGTGTGGCTCTCTCTCTCTCTCTCTCTCTCTCTCTCTCTCTCTCTCTCTCTCTCTCTCTCTCTCTCTCTCTCACTTATTCTTACCTTGTAGAGATGTTCGATGTTTTCTACTTCTGATGAATAATTGTTGCACGACCGTAGATAACAATGAGACGTTTCCATGTGACACACCGAATAATAAATAATTTATTTCTTTTATAAATTGTCTCGACACTTTAACGAATACTCTCACGCACTTGATCGAAAATGAAGAATTTATTGATCGATTACAACACAGTTATTAATCACAATCATTTACTACTTATTGTTAATTATTAAAATCACTTGAAAAAAAAACGCGTTAAATGTACAACGCACGTTACTCGATGCGGACAACAATAGCGGCGACGACAACAGACTGCGACGACGGGACGTCGGCGATGACGCGACGTCGCGACGACGCCGAAACAATCGCGGTACTAGCGCTACCGAACATTACGCGCGATTGACGCGAGATCCGCGAGAAGCTATCATGTCTTGTGATTAATGCGGTAATGCCAAAAACGTAATACTTAAGTTATTAAAAATAATTAAGTTATTAAAAAAAACATTATAATGTATTGTAATACGTCGTAATACTTTTTTTTAATTACTGAACATTATCTGCACGTTTTGCCTTTTTTTTTGCAAGCGAGACGAGAGAAAAATTATTTTTATGTTTATGCGAACAAGATATTCCGCGTATAAATGTTGGTCGCTCTGAAAAGAGCGAATTGTTTTTGGTCGCTCTGAAAAGAGCGGATTGTATTTGGTTGCTCTGAAAAGACCGGACTACCGTCCGTACGCGTGCCGTAATTCGCTAACTATTTCTTTTTATAACTTGAAAACTAAGCTTCGGAAAAAATTTTGGCAAAGGAAAAATCGTCTTAGAATTCAGTCAGGAATACGACATTTTAAGGACAAATGGTTGTTTTGAATCACCCTGTATATTAATTCTTTAGAGAGCGCGACGATAGTGCTCGTCAGTAGCATTGGCAGCTGTAATAATCATTGCATCAAAATTGAATTCAGTTGTTCAATTTTCCTTTTAACAATTCCCCATGTATATTCTTTATGTATATTTACAGCAAAAATGATCCTTTGACAATTAATCACAATTGACAGCTATTTATTAATTTGCAAATCGAAAAGAAAGTTTGATCTTTTATTAATTTATGTTATCAAAACATGTATATACGGCAGCATACAAATAAAATACTTTATTTCGACATACAGTACAAGCACAACATTCATATTTTTATATAAGCACTAACAAGGGAACACTCTCAAGTGTAAATCGCAAAATAATGCCAAACCTATACAGATCTGTTGTTTGGGTAACCAAAAAGTGAAATTCACCATTTATAAGCCCAACCTTTGCGATATAAGCACAAAAAAATCATATATATCGGAATTTTACGGATCATTACCTGTGTATTATTTTGTCAGTTCTTGCTTTTCTAGTAAAATGTTTATGTTTGTATTAACATTTTGGATGATTTCAAAATTTGTGAATTACACAGATGAAAATGGTAGAACCAATATGTCGGACATGAATCTAAAGACTGCTTTCCGAAATGCACTGAAAATGAAAAGTACTGAAAAGATATAGTTTATGTTATATATTATAGATTTTCTGTATAGTGCGTATTGAAACATAGGAAAAAATCTGTAATAAAAAACTTACAAGTAATAAAATAATAAATAAAAAATTTTTTTATACATGGATCACATCTGATCTAATACACCGAACTTGGGAAAATTAAAACGCAAGAATTTCATCAAATCGAAAGTAACATAGCAAATGTCGAGAAACCAGAAAAGAAACAAACGTACTTTTTGTTATCCAAAGTTTTTAATCTTTCCGCAAATGTTATATATTGATATCATGGTGAATTTAGCTTTATCCATCCTGCGCCACGTGGAGGCATCACCATTGTGCAGGACTTACCCACATATTTAATGGGGATACTTATATCAGGAACAAACTTTTTTATGTGAAAATATGTAATAAAGAAATATAACATATAAGTATAAACTATACGTATAAACATACGAATATAACATAAGAAAAAAAAAAATATATATATATATATACATATAATATATGTAATAAAGAAATATATAACATAACTAGAAATAAACATAATAAAAGAAATATTAGAATAACATTGTAATGAAATTAAACAAAATTGCACATTAATGCCAACACGTTTTTTAAAGAAAATGTTGTAAACACAATGATTGTGTACAGTGAGCACATGTCATGAAACTATTATTTTGGCACACATTACAAGCGCTCAAAGCATTATTATTGAAGCAAATTTGATTTACATTTTTGAATTCCTTTGGATCTGATACAGAATAGCCACTTTTGAACCAAGCATATTTTATCATCGGTCGGAAAATTTCTGCAGATAGTTGTTTATGAATCAATGAATGTATTTGCAATATCAAATTTCGATTGTGCTTTTGTTCATCCATATTCTCTAACATCATTTGATTATAAATAGCTTTTATGAAAATTTTATATTGTCTAAAAAAATACACGTCAAGCGGTTGACATAGTCCTGTAGTACCCGGAGGTATTATCTGAACTTGCAAAGATTTTTCTGAATTTTCTGGTAATGAACTTTTTACTAGTTGTTCATTTTGACCAGACCAGCTATCTATGAGAAGTAAAGTATCGCCATTTATATTAGGAATTAAGCAATTTACAGCCCAATCTTGTACATGTGATTTTGTTAATTTACCTGATTTACTGCAAACTACATATAAATTATTTGGACTATCTTTCAGTTGGTCAGATACCCTTGGCCCGAATGTATTTCCAGTAATTTCTTGCAAACACACTAGCATTGGTGACAGTAATTTTCCGGAAGCTGAAATAAGCGGCTGTATTGTATAAGAATGTGTAGTATTAGATATATTTTTAACATTTGCTATTGTATTTTTTTCACCAACGTTGCTTAATGTCCTCATTGAATAAAATTCATAATTAAATCCTGATTGGTCAGGATTCATGATATTATCCAAATTATAATTAATCATTAAGGCATTTGTTAAATCGACATGCGATTTCTTTGCTTGATGTTTTTGTTCTTGAGTGATAAAAGAATTTTTTGTAACTATTGATGTTACACGTCTAGAAACTATTCCAACTCTATGTTTAAATTGTGCAATAAAGTTATTGCTAGATTTAAATGAATCAAAGCCAATATTTCTTGCTGCTTCAAGAGACCATCGTTGAAGATCTCTATTATGAACTGTACAAAATTTACTTCGAGCTTCATGAAATCTAGTTGAAACAAAATTTTCAATTTCATAAATTTTTGATCTGAACGTACCTTCATTTTGCACATATGCTCGAAATCTGTTAATGTAGTTCGAGTGTTTTATCCATGGATATAATCGTTGAATTGACTTAAATTTCAATTTTTTCTCGTCTTTCAAAAATACAATATTTCTCATTGTTTCAATCGAGTAAGATCTAATATTAACATCATCATTAAATTCAGGATAATAATCGTAATCATTTGAGTTTTTTTTCATTTTTATTGGTGGAGGAGACGTATCTGAAATGTCAGTTAATTCATCGTCAAAATTATTATCAACATTTTCTTCAAAATCCAGCGTCTCTTCGCTTTCTATTATACAATATTTATCGCATAAGTCTCTCATAAGTTCAAATAACTGTATACCTATGATTTTTTCGACAGAGTTGGGTAATTCTGATTGATTAATTTCAGATAGTAAGCCATAATGTTCCTCAACTTTATTTTTAAACGTTCTGAAAACTTGGAAATAATTTACTCCCATTTTATTAAATAAATAACATATAATCAAAGCAATATCGAAAGGAGTGTCGCTAAATACAAACGTTATATATTATACCTCATTGCAAACTTTGAAATGCAATTGTACAGTATTAAAAAAATTTATGAAAAAACAAAACTTTTCTTCTACGAGCAATTTTCCTGGCTCTGACGCGTGTGGATAAATCGCATGATCGTGCAGACAAAAACAATAATGCCTTTCGCTTTGTATGTGCCAGTACAGAGGACGCGGCTCACCCAAAACTCGGGTAGTGGGAGATTGGTGGGAGGTACGCTACAGTGATGCCAGTTTCAGGTAGAGTCCCTACATATCGAATCTGGCCACGGTGCGTGTTCCTTCTTATTGGTCGAAACAAGATTTGGAAAAGTATGGCGGAACCAATATAAATTGTTATGGGAAGCAGAATAATTTGAAATATACACACACACCATGTTACACACAGACTGTCGCCATGTTTTTCCAAAACTGATCGAGTGGCCAGACTCTATATGTAGGGACTCTAGTTTCAGGTTCTTACAAGCAGCATGTGGGGGAATACGTACATAAGCGAGCGATCGTGTCCGTATGCGCTCGGCACCTCTCCTCATTGATCGCTCGCTAGTATGCAAGTGCATGTTGCAAATTACATATTTTTTCTTAAAAGCAACTATGTGTTTTTATTACACAAATTGATTCGTCTCATTATTCTGTGCATAAAAGTATTAAGGTAACATTACCGAAAACTTAATGTTTTACAAGATATTTTGTATTTTATGTCAAAATACTAGAACTTTCAAGCCTTATAATTCGAAAAGTTCTTAATGAAAAAATACTTAATTATAGTGTTTTGGAAAGCTCTCGAGGTAAGCTATAAGAATATGCAATGAAAAATAGGGGGTTCGATTTAAAAATCTCAAGGTGATTTTTACGTGACTTTCAAACGATTATCCAAGGTCAAATCAATGACACCATGTTATGTCCCCTTCGAAGTCACAAAATTCTTGTATGAAACATTTTTTTGTAAAAGGCATAGGAAAAGAAAAATTTAGGGTGGGACATTAAAATGGCTCACCCTGTATGATTTTTTTGTGCTTATATCGCAAAGGTTGGGCTTATAAATGGTGAATTTCACTTTTTGGTTACCCAAACAACAGATCTGTATAGGTTTGGCATTATTTTGCGATTTACACTTGAGAGTGTTCCCTTGTAAGTGTATATTTATATAAGCTTTTTTCCTACTAAAACAAAAATTGTGAATTTTATTTTTAAACTATACGTCGAAGTAATTTAGTTTTTCCGTCATCATACATATTTTATAACATGAATTAATAATAAATATAATATAATAACTTCTTTTCGGTTTCGAAATTCATAAATAGATGTAAATGGTGTATGATCAATTGTCATAAATATTATTTTTACTGCAAAGGTAAAGAATATATGTATATATATAAATTGTATTACATGTAGCATAACAATAATGTAATTGCATATTTCATATATGTATACTATTAAATATTATATGTATACTATAAAATAGAAATGCAAACATGTAAAGAGTTAATTTATCTTTATGTAGAGAGACGAGAAAAGAAAGAATAAGGCTCGATACACACTATCGGTTCGCTCATGCTCCGCTCACGCTCCGCACACGCTCCGCTCACAGTCCGATCATAATCCTAGAGTATTCACATTATCGAGTCATGGTCCGGTGACGCGATTCGCTTTTGGTCCGATCTCAGACGGTCAGTATTGTTTTCTTCGCTGTCAAGTTTTTTAGATTTAGATTTAGATTTAGAATGTCTTTATTGATTCCCCAAAGGGGTTACAATTAATACATAACTTAGCGCATCTTATACCTATTATTCTTAACCTATCTTATTTTCTACTACTTAAACTAACTTATGCTATCCTTATTCTATCCTTCTCTTCCTACCTATACACACACACACGCTAAAATTCCTAACCTATCTTAGTCTATTTGGACCTCCGCTTCCGGTTTTTAAAATTAAAAATTCCCTTTTTCTTTTACTTCACATTTTCTCTTCTTTCAAACCTCCCTTCTTCACTCTCTCTCATTCCTCCCGCTCTCCGTCTTTTCCTCTCTCTCCCTCTCACTCTCTCTCCCTCTCACTCTCTCTCCTCCCCCTCATTCTCTCTCCTCCCCGTCCCTCCCCTCTACCCCTTCCCCCCTTCTCCATAATACTTCCTTCATCCATTCTTCACCTTTCCCTTCCTCTCCTAATATTCTTTCTACCGCCTCTTGCCAGCTTTCCTCTCCGTCTCCTTCTCCTCTCCCGCATCCTTCCCATACATGTTCTCATGTCTCCCTCTCTCTACCACATATCCTACATACTTTTTTCTCTTCACTTTCCCAATACCTACTTTCCCTCATTTCATTACCTAACCTGAATCTTGTCATCTGTCACCATCTCTCCTCCGACCAACCTTTTTTTAGATACTCTGGTATTCCCTCACTCCTTATACTCTTGTACCACCTATTAAACCTCGACTCCTGTATTTTTTCCTTTCTTTCCTCCCTCTGTAACTTCTTATCTTTCTTTTCCACCTCATTATACTCTACCATCCCCCCCTCTCCCACTCTATTCCATGCCAATTCCTCTAGACCTGCTCCTCTGAAAAATTCCTTTCTCTCCTTCTCCCATCTCGAAACTCCTCTACCTTTTCCTGTTCTTTCCTTGATTTCTTCCAAACAGTCCTTCGCTAATCTACCTCCTTTCCCTTCTTCTAATCTTTTTTCAAAATTCCAAGCTCTTCTTGCCGCTCTACTCCTAAGCTTATCTCTTTTTAGTTCCTCCCTTACCATGTACCCTGGTGTTCTCCTGTCTACCCCTAGTAACCATTTCAAGAATCTTTCCTCTACCTTCTCCACTTTTTTTCTTTCCTTCCATCCCCATATCTCTGCTCCATAACTTAATACCGTCCAAACTAATGCGTCAAAAAGCCAGATTCTTTTTCCTATAACTTTTCCAAATTTTCTCTTCCCTATATTTTATACTTGCCCCATAATTCCCACCGCCTACTTTATCCTGTCTCTCACATGACCATCCTGACTACCATTTGACTGAAACACGTATCCTAAATATTTTATTTCTTTAATCTCCTTTATCTTTTTCCCTTTCCATATCCACTTTATTCTTTTTCTCCTGCCTCCCTTTCTAAATACCATTATCTTTGTTTTCATTACGTTTACCTCCAGTCTCTTATTGTCCATGTATCTTTCAGTCCTTGCAAGCATTGCCCTCATCTCATCTTCTTCCTCCGCTAACAGCACTATATCATCCGCGTATGCCAGGGAGAAAATCCTCTTCTCTCCCAACTTAACTCCACCCCATTTTCCCTTGGCAATCTCCTCTTCTAGATCTGCTATCAATATATTGAATAACAGCGGACTTAACGGACATCCCTGTCTCACTCCTCTACCCGTCCAGAATTCCTCACTTATCTCTTCTCCTATCCTCACTCTACTTTTTGTCTCTCCTATCACTTCTTCTACTCTTTCTATCAGTCCCTCTTTAACCCCTCTTTCCCTTAAGGCTCTCACCAACACCTCCTTGTCCACTGAATCAAATGCCGCTTTCAAATCTATAAACACGCTTATCAATTTCTTTTTCTCCCTGTTACTCTTTTTTGCGCCAAATAATTCAGTACATATATATTGTCTATCACCCCCCTTCCCTTTCTAAATCCTGTCTGATTCTCTGGTATTATACCTTTCTCTTCTACTTCCTCCCTTAGTCTTTCTGCCAATATCGACGTGTATATTTTATACAACGTAGGCACAAGTGTAACTCCTCTATAATCCGTGACTTTGTCTCCCTCTCCTTTCTTCACAATCGGTGCTATTATCCCTTCCTTCCATCCCTCTGGCCACCTCTCTCCTCTCCATACCCTTTTACACATTTCCCATACCCATTTTCTTAGTTCTTCTCCCCCGTATCTCCATACTTCGTTCGGTATACCATCTAATCTCATAGCCTTGTTTAACCTTAAATTGTCCATAATCTTATTAATTTCTTCCCATTCTATTTCCTTCTCCATCTCTCTTCTATTCCTTCTCTCTCTTCCCCTCCGCACTCTTTCCTCTACTCCTCCTAATAACCCCATAAAATACTTCTTCCATTCCTTCATCTGAATCCCTTCATCTACGCCTTTCCCTTTCCTCCTCTCCCTATTAACTATCTCCCATACTTTACTTTCTGTTCTCGCCTCTCCTGCTTCCCTTATTAATCTCTCTCCCTCCTCTTTCTTTTTCCTTTCACACATCTCCTTGTATTCTCTCTTTTCCTCTCTCTTCCTCACCTCTCCTCCACCTTCTTAACTTAAGCCTTACTTCCTTCTTTTTCTCTACACATTCCTTATCCCACCACCCCTCTTTTCTTCTCTCTTCCTTTCCTTCTCCCTTCTCGCATTCTTTCAAGGCCTTCTTTATCCTTTCATTCATTTTCCCTATCTCTTCTCCCGTCTCTCCTTCTTCCCCTCCTGTCTCTATTCCTCCTATTTCCCTCCTAAATTTCTCCCTCCCCTCCTCGTTCCATACCCCCCTTCTGCCTTTCTGTCTCACTTTCCTTTTCTTCTTCCAATCGCCTTCCCCTTTTATCCAGCAAATCACCGGGTGATGATCCGAGTCAATGTCCTCTCCTATCTCTAATCTTTCTATTTTTTCCCATATCCCTTCGTTTCCTAATACATAATCTATTACCGTGTTTCCCCTCCCCCCCGTGTACGTGTATTCTCCTTCTTCATCTCCTCTTATATTACCATTTATTATGCTCCATCCCGTTTCCTCTAGTACCTCTACCAATCTCCTTCCTTCTCTGTTAATCGTCTTATCCTTAGAGTTCCTACTCTTTATAATCTCTTCATCCTCCCCCATATTTACCCGTCCTCCCATTTCTCCCGTTCTGGGATTGAAGTCGCCTCCTATTACTACTCTTCTTCCTTCCTCCTCACTCTCTTCCATCCACTTCTTTAACCCCTCTATCTTCCTCTCTAAATCCTTGTTCACATATATTCCCACTATTCTCCACTCCTCCTCCCCTCTTTTCAGTGTACCCGTCATCATCCCTTCCTCCGCTATTTCAATTTCTCCTATCTCTATTTCCCCTTTTCTTCTTATCCCCATTATCATTCCTTCCATTGCTCTTCCTTTTTTATTCCTTTTGCTCGCGTATTGTACCCCCCATTTAAAACCTTTCGGTAACCTGCTTTTTAATCCCCTCCATCCTTTCTCATCTACCTATGTCTCCATGAGTACTATAACGTCCCACTCTCCAATCCTATCCCAAAATCCCTTATCTTTGTTTTTCAGACCTGCTATATTCCAAAACGTTACCTTCCATATTTCTTCCTCCTTTCCGCCCCTTTCACATCTCTTCGTCCTCCCCCTCATCTCCCTTTCCTCCCTTATCACTCTCTTGTCCGTTCTCCCCTTCTTCTTCCCTGCTCCTAATAATAGCTCCCCCTCGACTTCCTTTCCCTTTATTCCCCCTGTCTTTCTCTCCTATGTCCTAATCTCTCCCCCTTCACTTCCCCTTTTTCACTTTTCAACACTTCTTCTTCCTCATTCCATTTCCACCATTTACCATCTATTTGCAATCCCCCATTACCCACCCGTACCCTCCTGCCTTCTTCTTCCTTTCTCCTAGCTATCTCTCTGAGCTTCCATCTAACCTTTCTTTCCTCCCAAGTTAAATCATCATCTATCCTTTCCTCTCTTCCCCTCAACTTTTTCTTATTCTCCATAACTCTTCTTTTCTGTTCAATGCTCCCTAACGTCACCACCGCCATTCCTCTCTCTCCTTCCGTCATTATCCCAACTCTTTTAACACTCTCTATTTTTATATCTACCCCTAATTTTTCCAAGATCTTTTCTACTCCTCCTCTTACATCTCCTTTTTCCATTCCTACTCTCCTAATTACTATATTCCTCCTTCTATCCTCCCGTTCCTTCCGTTCTAGTTTCCTTTCTATTACCTTTATTTTCGTTCCTAATTCACCTTCTCCTGCTACCTCAAATCCATCCTTGCCCCCCTCTCCTATTCTTCCTTTCCTTTTCTTTATCATCTTTTCTAATTACCTTTCCAGATTTTCTATCCTTTCATTTCTCTTCTTTCTTCCTCCCATTTCCTCTCCCTCTCTCCAAATTCCTCCCTTATCTTTTCCAACTCCTCTTTTATCCCTTCTCCTTGTCTTGTTAAGCCATCTTTGATCCCTCTTAAATCCTCTCTTATCTCGTCTCCTAGCGTTTTTATCCCTGTTTGTACCCCTGTTATTATATCCTTTTTTAATTCCTCCCTCAATTCCCTCTCCCATCCCTCTCTATCTTCCGCTTTCGGTGATCTTACCATGATTTTACTTGATCTAAAAATAAAATCCTCTTCATTCTTATTATCCTCTCTCTCCCTCTTCTTTTTCAAAAATTCTGAAATATCTCCTACGCTTCCTTTTCTCTCTTTCGAATGCTTTATATCTCCTTTATCCATTCTCCCCTACTTCTCTATTCTTGTTTCCCTTTTAAACTTTTTTTTTATACTCCTATCCTTTTCTGTTCCTGTCTCCTCTTTCTTGTCTCTATCTGACTATCCTTGTTTCCCCTCTATCTATTCTCTTTGCCCGTGCTTTGTCGCTCACTAGCGCTCCACCTCTCTTTCCCCTAGCGCTCCGTCGCGTCTACCACTCTACTTATTCTATACTCCGTGCCCACTCGCACCCAACGGCCGGCTCGTAAATGCCCTTTTATTCCTTTCTCCTTTTTTCACCTAGCCCTCCCTTCACTCTCTCACTCGCTCTTTCACCTCCACTCTCTCTCTCACTCAACACCTCTCTCCTGTCACTCTTCTAATTCTCCTCTCAACCACCTCAAAAGCTCCTTCCACACACACACACGTGTCACACTCTACGTACCGGAAACGGAAGTCCGCTGTCAAGTTTATTATAATTTTGTTCTCAATTCTCCAAAAATGTCGCTATTTTCTGATGAAGAGTTAGTTATGATTGCTGTGGCATTGGACGATGAAAATAAAGAAAGTGAAGAGAATAAAACAGAAAAAAAGATAAGAAAAAAAAGATCAATCTGGATCCATCCTAGTTTAATAAATAAAAAAACTGAAGGAGAATATTTTACTTTATATCCCCATTTAGTGGACGATGAGGATAAATTTATTAAATATTCTCGAATGAGTGCAGGTACATTTGAAATGATACTTTCAAAAATTGAAAAAAGAATTTTGAAAAAAATACACGCTTTCGCGAGGCTATTTCTCCGAGGGAAAAATTGGTTGTATGCCTAAGGTAAATAATTTTTTCAATTTTTTGTTACAATACGATATGTATTAAGATTATTTATTACATGAATGAAAAATTAATAGAAGATTATAATATTATATATTAATGAAAAATATTATATGAAAAAACTATTGAATTCAAATAAATTATTTATTTTAATACTTTCAATGACACATTTGTTTGTAACTAATAAATATTTTTCTGTTTGAAAAAGGACTTCTTATATCTAAGAAATAATTTTTCATAAATCAATACTATTAGTTTCAAATAAATGATGTAATTGGAAGTATTGAAATAAATAATTTATTTAAATTCAATATTTTTTTTCAGTGTATAATTTGTAAGTTATTCGTATGCGTTATGTTGTGTGGAAGATGACTGTGGAGATGATGTAAAATGTGTGAGAGACTGTTGTGGAGATGATGTGTAATTTGCGGGAGACTGTTGTGGAGATGATGTAAAAAGTGTAGGACATTGTTGTGAAGATGGAGTAAAATGTGCAGGAGACTGTTGTGAAGATGATGTAAAGTGTGCGAGAGCCTGTGTGTTGTGGAGATGATGTAAAATATTGGGGAGACTGCATTAAATATTTTGATTCGATGTCATTAACTATCGCAAATACTTTAGATTTTACATAATGTTGATCAATGGGCGAAAAATTTTGACTGTCGTAGCCATTAAGGAAAAAAAATCGTCTATAGGATGAGAAGCTTGTCCTTTTTTATTCACTAAATATTTCATTAAAGTCGTAGATGCACTTTCTTGGGTCGTATTATTAGATATCTGTTTTTTTTATGAATAGACATCGTTTTATTCTTGAAATTCGATTGAGATTCGTAATCTTTTGTATCGTCATTTTGAAATGAAGTGATGGTTTCTGAATGTTCCTGAGAGTCTCTTTCTATAGAAATCTCCTTACATGACTCTCCTTCTTCATCGGAATTTTCTTCAATGGATGTTAATCGTGACCTATCCTGATTTAAAAATTCATTTAAAAATGACATCTGGTTTTGAAATTTCCATTTTGTTATTTTTGTAGCTGCTTGTCCACTCTTTGTCTTCTGCTTGTTCAAATGTTTTCGATATTGAGATCTCAAAGATTCCCAGCGCGCTTTTGCATCTACAAATGAAAGAAACTTGATATTACTTCATGCATTAATATAACATTTTGTATATTTTTATAACATTTTAAATTATTTATTTTTACCGATATTGTTGCCATTACTTATTACTTATTATTTAATAATAATAGCAACAATAATAAACAAAAAAATTTTTTATAATCTATTTTTGTTATTTTTTAATAATTTTTTCTTTCTTTCTTTCTTTATTTATTTTATATATATATTTTTTTTATTTTTTATTTTTAAAACTTTAAATATTTGTTTTCAAGTTAAAAAATTTATTTATTTATTTATTATTTTTATTTCTTATATTTTTATTTATAGATATATATATTTATTATAGATAAAAATATTGTAGGTTTCTAGCAACGGGAGATTCATATCGAACAATTGCATTCAGCTATCGTCATTCTACTGTCCAAAAAATTGTCTTAGAAGTTTGTCAAGCAATTAATGATAAATTATTAGCCGAAATTATTCCAACTCCAAAAAGAGAATTGGATAGAAATTGCAAATGACATATGTATGGACCATGTGGAATTTTTCGAATTGTCTAGGAGCCATCGACGGGAAGCATGTAGTAATAGAAGAAGCTCCAGCGAACAGTGGATCACTCTATTTTAATTATGAAAAAACTTTTTCTATTGTGTTATTAGCTCTAGTAGATGCAAACTATCGATTTATAGCTGTGGATATAGGCTCATATGGCAAAAATAGTGACGGCGGTATTTTTGCTAATTCTAATTTAGGAAAATCTCTTGACAGCGAGAAATTAAATGTTCCTGAAGACTGTGTACTTCCAGGAACAAATAATGTAGCACCATATGTTATTCTCGGGGACGAGGCATTCCCGTTGAAGAGATATTTGATGAGACCATATCCAGGAACGCAAAGTATCGAAGATATTGAAAAACGCATATTTAATTATCAATTGTGTAGAGCACGGAGGTTGGTTGAATGTGCGTTCGGGATTTTATCTCAAACTTTCAGAATTTACTGTAGAAGACTCAAAGCAGAACCTCAAAACGCGAATCAAATCATTTTAACCACATGCATACTTCATAATATAATTCGAAATAGTCGAATTATTACTTCCGATAACACAGAAAAATTAAATACAGATAATATTTAAAATTTACGACGGCATGGAGGAAATGCTCAAGCTGAAGCGTTTGCTACAAGAAACATTTTAAAAAATTTTTTTAATTCGCCAGTAGGTTCTGTACCATGGCAGTACGAGAAAATTTAATATGATAAAATATTAAAAATATTATTTTGCTTACCATGTTGATTTAACGCTTTTCCGATTTCATCCCAAACTTTTTTTTTATAATTATTATCACTATACAATGGGGATTGTAAGTTATATAATTCTTCTTTAGTTTTTACTAATTCAATGAGCATTTCATCTAAAAATTAAAAAAAAATCACTACATTAACTTTGCATAATTTTTTATACATCTTCACAATAGAAATTAAGAGTTATAATTTATTTGTAATTATAATATATATATAATATGGTTTATAATTATAATAAAGTATATGTATACGCGTACCTTTTTCAAATGTCCAAGATTTCTCTTTATTCATTGTTGGATGCTGCTTGTTACACTTTCGACGTAGACAGATTGAGAACTGACGATAGATTGACAGATCGTCTGTTCACACTATCGGTGCAGATTCGAACAAGTTTGATCACGCTCCGGCAAAATATTCTTTCGAGTGGATCCTTGCTGGAGCGAGACCGGACCAACACTTGAACGTTACCGATAATGTGAATACTTATATTATAAACAATAGAAGAATAATTGATCGGACCGTGAGCGGAGCATGAGCGAACCGATAGTGTGTATCGAGCCTAAAAGCAACATATGGAAATGAAATAACAAGCAAACAGAGAGAGAGAGAGGGGGAGGGGGAGAGAGGGGGGAAAGCGCGGGGAGAGAGAGAGAGAGAGAGAGAGAGAGACAGGCGCGAGTGAACGTGTAAGCGAGTTGCGAGGCGCATGAAATAGAATGAGCGATCAGAGAGAGACAGAGTGACCGTACGACCAAGAGAAAGAAGATACGACACACTGCAATGAGTTAGTGTATACCCTGCCAAAGATGTTCGATTAAAACGGATTAAGAAAAAAGTAATCCTAATCGATCGGGATTTCTGCATAAAAAATACGGTAATAGAACTGATTGAAAATAGTTAAATCGAATTTAGTACGCTTCAGGCGGATTTATGTTGGGTGATCAAGAGACACGGTAGTGTCTCGTGCCAAGTACCGCGAAGCAACGAAAGACGCACCGTGTATCTATACGCGAGCCGGTCAGTTGAGAGTACTCGAGATTATCAGACCTCAATAACCGCTGAACGGATTGAGTTTTTATTAGGCTTAATCGATAATTTGGGTTTAAGTTATATAAGGAAAGTGTCTTTATTTTTGCTCTACATGTTATATAAACAGATATATTACGACGCAAAGTCGAGATGTGAAAATTTTCGTTTAAGAAACGTCACCGTCACCGACATTCAAGTTTTTGTTTTAACGGACAATATTATGAACAGATATATGGCACTCCAATGGGATCTCCCTTATCACCCATTTTAGTCTGATTTAGTCATGGACGAGTTAGAAACACACTGTCTTAACTTACTGCAATTTGATATTTCGGTTTACTATAGGTATGTTGACGATATTTTTACTATTGTTCCGCGGACTGAGATTGATACCATCTTATCTACTTTTAACAGCTTTCATCAACGCTTGCAATTACGCATGAAATTGAAAATAATAATGTGATTGATTTTCTTGACACGACTGTATTCAGATGCGGAGGAAAACTCTTGACGAATTGGTACTTGAAACCTACCTCTTCGGGTAGATATTTAAATTACCATTCTAACCACCCCTTTAATTATAAAATCAACACTATCAATAATTTGGTGGACCACGCGATTATGTTATCTGATGATCGTTTTCATTCCGAAAATATACGTACGGTTAAAAAAATCTTATCTAACAATTGCTTTCCTCCGAAAATTATTGATCGCTACGTCCAAAAAAGAGTATGTACTTTAAGAGAACGGAAAAATATGACTATTAGTGTTGATAACAATAGCAGAGCGTTTGATATCTCGTCATGCATTTTATTACCTTACATAAAAAACTTAAGTGACAATATTAGCAGAACAATTAAAAAAACAAGCTTAAAATTAATTTATACAATACCGAAAAAACTTGACAAATTGATTAAACGAGGTAAAGATAAGTTATCTAAAACGGACAGAACTGATATAGTATATAAGATCGACTGTAACAAATGTGATGCTACTTACATAGGACAAACTAAAAGACATTTGAACACTCGAATCAAAGAACATATCAATAATATTAAAGTGCATACGAGTAACCATAATGTAATTAGTAAACATAAAACTGAATATATGCACGACTTTAATTGGACATCTCCGAATATTTTACATTGTGAAAGACACACGAGAAAAAGAGAAATTGCTGAAATGTTTTTCATAAAAAAACATAACAACACGATCAACTTACAAAAAGACACAGATAATTTAAACCCTATTTATGATAACATCATCAAAGTCGTTTAAAACATTGCTCTCTTTCTCAGTATGTGTTGTATCATTGCTCTTGACAGGAACGTTGTTTGACATCTATTATTTCGATGCTGAGTTTTCACTAATTTTTATTATATGAATATTTCATCTAAGGTTAGTGTTAATTAAGGTTTGCGCTGTTTTCGTTTTCCTTTCTTCTTTTGTCATCTCACTCTTCCATTATTGTGTACTATCTTCCGAATTTAATTAATTTTTGTATATGTTTTTATTTTATTTAAGACTTGAAAAGGACCTAAACCAAGGGTCGAAACGTCGTCTATGACATCATTATAATAAAGACTATTTTTTGCCAGTTGGATCGTTTTTTAAAATAAACCCCCTTAACAATATTAAATGTTGTAAGGCGAAACCCATCCACTGTTCTTTATGTTGCGCACTTAATGCTTCGTTTTGAGCGGGGATATGATAAAAATATCCATTTTCTTTAAGTCTGCGCCGTATAGTGCTCATTGAGCATTGCAATCCATTGTCAGCTTTTATCTGTAAGATATTAGAATATTGATAATTAGACAAGCGAAAAGCATTTATATGTACTCTGGCGAAAATACAGATCGAAGCGTAAGTTGAGTGTAAGGGGAAAGTGACAAAAGCGTAAAAGAAACTTTTAAGAAGCGTAAATTGGAACAGCGAAACGTAATAGAGACCTTTACATTCGGCTTACGCTCCGATTTTTATTTTCGCCATAGTAATATTTAAATAGATTTAAAAAATCGGATTTAAGACCTTAGAATAACCGCATGAAAAACGAACCCATAAAAACAAATATTGAATCAATATTTCAGCACGATTAGGCAAGTTAATATTTTTTTAACTAAATTAAAGTTAATAGTTTATAAAATTAATTTAGTTCAAAGTTGCATGAACGAAAAACTAACTCAGTTAAAAGTTGTGTTAAAATTAAAATAATTTAAGTTGAATTAAAAGTTAATTTTGAAAATCATTATTTGTATTAAATTAGAATGTCGTAATTTTTAAAAATTAAAAAAATACATAAAATACATATATGCAGATAAAATAAAATACATATATGCAGATAAAATAAAACATAATTAATAATTTTTTTTCGTTTTTTTATATAACTTTTATATACTTTTCTTGATGACATGAAACATTACATGAAACATTAGACTTTTGTTGTTCATTTTTTTTAAATTGCTACGATATTCGTGTAAAATAAAATAAATACCTAACAAGACTTAATGTAAATATTGTGACATTACATTCCTGTAATTATAAAAACGAAAATGCCTGGACCTATTTCGCAAGAAAAAAGAGGCGAAATAGTTGCTTATTTTAACGCGGGAGTGACCGCGACTGAAATATCCAGGCTATGCAATGTCTCTGTAAGATATATTAATAATCAGGGTTAGGTGGATTCATTATTCGCAATGTTAATATGTATTATTTAATATGTATTTTATTGTAGAAAATGACAGTGTATAGAATTGTGAGGAAAAAAGAAATGGAAGGCCATGTAAACCCAGGACCTTATCTTGGTGCAAAACGATGCACAACGATAGAGGAAGATGAGAGCATTTTAAATGCAATCAGACAAAACGGCTTTCAGTCATCAAGAAAAGTATATAAAAATACCAGTTATATAAGAATACGAAAAAAATTATTAATTATGTTTTATTTTATCTGCATATATGTATTTAATTTTATCTGCATATACGGGGTGTTAGAAAAGTCTGGAAACGGTCGAATATTTCATAAAGTATGCATTTTAGAAAAAAATGTTTCAGACAAAAGTTGTAGGGCTTAAAAAGATCTATTTACTAGTCTTATCAGTTTGACCACAAGCGGCGATGCCAAGGTTACGTGAAGGTCACCTTGAATTTTTTAAGTAGAACCACCTATTTTTTATTGAATACTCTTGTACCTTATTTCAAGAGCTTTCCAAAACACTAAAATAAAATATTTTTTCATTAAGTACTTTTCGAGTTACAAGACTTGAAGTTTACAGTATTTTGAAATAAAATACAAAATATCGTGTAAAACATTCAGTTTTCAGTAATCTTACCTTAATACTTTTATGCATAGAATCATGAGACCAATCAATTGGTGTAAAAAAAACACATAGTTGCCATTGAGAAATAGTATGTAACTTGCAACATGCAGCTGCATACTTTTTTTGAAAGCAATTATGTGTTTTCTTTACAGCAATTGATTGGTCTCATGATTCTATGCATAAAAGTATTAAGGTAAGATTACCGAAAACTGAATGCTTTACACGATATTTTGTATTTTATTTCAAAATACTGTAAACTTCAAGCCTTATAACTCGAAAAGTACTTAATGAAAAAATATTTTATTATAGTGTTTTGGAAAGCTCTTGAAATAAGCTACAAGAATATTTAATAAAAAATAGGTGATTCCATTTAAAAAATTCAAGGTAACCTTAACGTAACCTTGGCATCGCCACCTGTGGTCAAACTGATAAGAATAGTAAATAGATCTTTTTAAGCCCTACAACTTTTGTCTGAAACATTTTTTTCTAAAATGCATAGTTTATGAAATATTCGACCGTTTCCAGACTTTTCTAACACCCTGTATGTATTTTATGCATTTTTTTAATTTTTAAAAATTACATTCTAATTTAATACAAATAATGATTTTCAAAATTAACTTTTAATTCAAATTGAATTATTTTAATCTTAACACAACTTTTAACTGAGTTAGTTTTTCGTTCATGCAACTTTGAACTAAATTAATTTTATAAACCATTAACTTTAATTTAGTTAAAAAAATATTAACTTGCCTAATCGTGCTGAAATATTGATTCAATATTTGTTTTTATGGGTTCGTTTTTCATGCGGTTATTCTAAGGTCTTAAATCCGATTTTTTAAATCTATTTAAATATCACTATGGCGAAAATGAAAATCAGAGCGTAAGCCGAATGTAAAGGTCTCTATTACGTTTCGCCAATTTACGCTTCTTAGAAGTTTATTCTTTTACGTTTTTGTCACTTTCTTCTTACACTCAACTTACGCTTCGATCTGTATTTTCGCCAGAATACATATAAATGCTTTTCGCTTGCCTAATTATCAATATTTTAATATCGTACAGATAAAAGCTGACAATGGATTGCAATGCTCAATGAGCACTATACGGCGCAGATTTAAAGAAAATGGATATTTTCACCATATCCCCGCTCAAAACGAAGCATTAAGTGCGCAACCTAAAGAACAGCGGATGGGTTTTGCTTTACAACATTTAGGATGGAATGATGAGTGGATGGCAACGATTTTTTCGGATGAAAAGGTTTTTAGTACGGATGAGAATGCAAGAGTGACGTTGTGGAGAATAAGAGGAACAAGGTATGCCGAGGAAAATGTTCGTTTCCGTCAACGACCTGGGCGCATCACATTAGGATTTTGGGGATGTATGACCTCGCATGGTCCTGGACCATTGGTGCGTACCACACCACATATGAACAGCGAGGAATACATCCAAATATTATCCGATGTGATGCTACCGTACTTTGCGGAGACATTTCCTGGCATACCATATGTGAATTTCATTCAAGACAACTCAGGAGTGCATCGAGCGAGAGTTGTCCAGGATTGGCTGGCTGCACAACCCAACCTTAGGACGTTGAACTGGCCAGCCAAGTCCCCGGATATGAACGTAATCGAAAACCTTTGGGGCATTATAGTACAAGAGTGGGACCCTCAAGTTCAGCGGACACGCGAGGCACTTGCGCAACATGTATTTAATCAATGGGAGGGTCTCCGCGCAAGGCCCGCAATATTTCAAAATTTAGTAGCGTCTATGCCCCAAAGGTTAAATGCAGTGATTGAGAATCAGGGAAGTTTAAGTAACCTTAAAATCGGGTAACCTTCTTCTTGATAAATATGAGTTGTTGATGGATAAATTATTGAATGATTGCACTGAGGACAACTCTCGATAAAAGGATGAATGATATATCATTAACATATTATAACTAAAAATATTTTTAATATATCCTAATTTGCAAAGTTTGTTTTGTTTGTCGAATTTATCGTTTTCTTTATTAATTTCTTTTTTTATTTAGTTTCTTTATTATTAATCGTTAATGTTTATTGTTATTGTTATAATTTTATTGTTATTATAATATGCTTAAGCTGATTGAAGAGAATAAATCTTGTATGAATGTGGTATGAAAGTGTAAATAAAGTGAAAGCCATCCGTAATATTGTAATGTATTATATTGTAATATATTAATATTGTAATGTATTAATATGTGTTAATATTGTATTGTATTGTTTTTTCCATCTATAAATATTGTATAAAATATTTAGTCTATATTATAAAATGTTGAATAAAAATTTTAATTTTTCTCCTTCATAAAATATATATAATATTATTAAATTTAATATTATTAAAAAATATTATTATAATATTATTAAAAAATAAATAGTAATAAATATTTCTGAATATTTATCATAAATATCGTGTGCTGTCTGGGACGTGATCTGTATTTACACATTGCTAAATCAAAGATAGATTAAAAAATTTAATATTTCTTGTAATGTGTTTTACTGACATTATATTTGTAGAATTTAATGTTTATTTATCACGGGTTTCCCGCGGCATATAAATTTATGTTACACTCTGTATACGCAATTTGACAACATCATGATGGTTTATCGCGCATGAGATTGTGACAGTGATTCGCATCTTGAAGTTGATTGCGCGTTCATAAACTCAGTAAAAAAAAGTGTAACAACCTCAGTGGTGACGACTGTACACAAAACATGCAATAAATAGCAATGTATGCATCTTGTACGGTTGACTTGTTTGGCGGAAGATCGCGCTAGCAGCGCTCTGCGACATTGGCGGCATGCGTTATTTATGGCATATGCGAGGTTATTAACCGCACTTTCGAGTCGAAAGTTTCGACAATATCTTCCCAGTAAAGACAACAACAGTAATATAATATCAATGTGTTATAATTTCCACTCAACAATGTAACTGTTATTATGTACAAGGCGTTACATTTTGCAGTTACATTGCTGAGTGGGAAATTATAAACATTGATGTTATGTTACTGTTGTTACTAGTAAGATACTGTCGAAACTTTCGACTCAAAGGTGTTAAAACGCGTCACGTGTTTGATGATTGTATGTACAAAAAGTATACAAAAAGTGTGGCAGCTTTCTTCTGGTAATCAGGTAATTATTTCATATCATACACACATTATAAATAAATCATTTATAGTGCGTATGCTTTTAAATCATTGTGTATGCAAGATAACTCGTATAATATATATGCATCTTTATTTTCTTTATTATTACGAATAACTTGGTTCATTAAAAAATAGAAAGAATTGTATGTAGGAAATATTTATAAAATATATTGTTTCTTTAGTTTTTTTCAACCAACCAAGTTATATTTGTAAAAATGCATGTATTATACGAGTTTTCTTGCATACATACTGATTTAAGTGATTATTTATTTTTTTCAGCTTATTTAAAAAAAGATGAGAACAGTTTCTTTTTACTTTATGCCTACTAATTATTTATGTTATTGCATCATGGTGTTACGTAGTCAGCTCGTTACTGGAT
>OZ020537.1:20048251-20115303 GCA_963971435.1 Lasius platythorax | reverse complement strand
AGGGTAGAGCGGGGTCAAAAGTAACAGGGGGGCGAAAGTAACAACGCAAATATCTATAGATATATAGTAGATATATACGCGTGCGTCGGTTACCGCATGAAGCTAAACAAGCTACAACATGTCTCAGTACGTCTGCGGCCTAGGTACTGAGTGGACGTGCGTAGCGACCAAAATACGTTTTCGAGGCCCTAAAGTAGGTTTTTCCAAGCGTGTTAAACTTTGAATATAAATATTTCTAATATATATATATATTATAAATATATTATAAATATATTCTAAAAATATATATATTATATATAAATATATTATGTATTATAACAATATTTTATAAATATATTAAAAATATATAAAAATATATTATAAATATACCTTTTATTGTTGATTATTTCCTCTTCCCCTGCCTCGTTTTGATTATTTCCTCTTCCTCTGCCTCGTCCCCGTTTTGGCCCCCAATGATAGTTGGGGGCTGACAGTTTATAAAGAAATGTCATAAAGTGATGGTCTTGTACCCTAACACCAGCTCGTTTTCCCCTTGGCCTCCAATCTGTAATTATCAAAGTTTTATCTCATTGTTAGTTAGCTCTGTATATAGTACAGTAGTATTGTAACTTATTCTAATTCAATCAAATGCAGCACATTAAAAAAGTATTTCTTCGCTTTATTCTATAAATACTTTTTTCACATGCGCTGCATTTGATTGTATCTGTGATATGATACATACTTGCACACAAGTGCAGAAATATAAATCAAATCTTATTGTATTCTAATTTAACGTTGCGATCACAAGTACAATCAAGTGCAGTAGAATAAAGCGAAGAGATATAAATACTTTTCTCATTTGCTCCACTTGATTGTATCTGTGATATTAAGAGACACGGTTAGTGTCTCGCCAAGTGATATACACTTTAATTGCACAAATATAAAACGCATTTTATTGTAAAGAATGATTTATGTAATCAAGCGACAGCAATATAGTAGCTTTGTGACTTATTCTAATTCAGTGTTGCGATCACAGGTACAATCAAGTGTAGCATATAAGAAAAGTATTTATATGTTCTCTTCACTTTATTCTATAAATATTTTTTTCATATGTGCTGCACTTGATTTTATCTGTGATCGCAACATTGCATTAGAATAAGTCAGAACTACCATGTCGCTTGATTACATAAATCACTCTTTAGAATATACAATAAGATTGTTTTATATGTTAAAGGTATATAATACTTTTTAAGGACTTACGTGGATTTTGCTCGTCGAGCACAGCAGGCCCAGACCTCTGTGAAGTTGGCCCCTTATTTTCAAAAATTTGAAAATTTAATTAGAGTTCTGATAGCCTTTCTAAGAGTTCTAGAGTTCACTATCGGTTTTAGAAATAGTTCCGTCGTTTAA
The DNA here is from genome assembly GCA_963971435.1 of Lasius platythorax. NCBI lineage: Eukaryota > Metazoa > Arthropoda > Insecta > Hymenoptera > Formicidae > Lasius > Lasius platythorax. The sequence continues at coordinate 20,113,914 of OZ020537.1, read as the reverse complement.
AGCAACGAAAATAGCATTTAAAGTTATGGGGGGCTAACTTCACATTTTTTTTAACTTTAAGGTGGTATAACTTTTTTGTTATTAATTTTAGCGCTTTGTTGATTAAGGATAATTTTTAGAACTCTTTGGGGGGCCATCAGAACTCTCAACAGAACTGTCGATTTCCGAAAAAAAATTTCATCCCCTAAAAATTAATAATAGAGGTAGAAATTTTTTTGGAAAATAACAGTTTTGTTTAGAGTTCTGACGGCCCCCCGAAGAGTTCTAACGATTTCTCTTAATAAACTAAGCGCTACGATGCGAAATAAAAAAGTTCTGGCCAGTTGAAGTTTCGATTTCGGAAATTTTCTAAGTCCCACAGGGGTAGAAATTTTTTTCAAAAATCAGCAGTTCCGTTTAGAGTTCTGATGGCCCCCCGAAGAGTTTTGACGATTTTATCATACATCTCTTATATATATATAGTATAAGCAAAAAAGATAATATATGTATAGAAAAAAAAAACGACAACTCTCACATATAATAAAGAATAATCTATAATCTAATTATTTATAATCTGTGATAATAATAGGAAAAAATGAAAAAGAAAGCAAGGGTTATAAGGATGATAGAATAATAATACACAGATATAGTAGAATATAAGAATATCTAATATATTAATAAAAATGAAATAGGATATGATTATGATATAAATGGTTAAGCAACCAAACAGATGATAAATATCCAAGCTTTCGCTTGTCTATATTTATATCGCTCGTATAGTTAGTATCGCTCGTATCGTTAGCCGACGCACAGTGGTGCGAACGTACAATTTTCTGTTCAAAATAGGCTACAGATCGTATTTCTTAACCGATTTTAATGTGTTTTTAACAGAAATACTCGGAAATAAATTCTGAAAAGAATTGTCAAGGCAGATTTTTGAATTTTTTTGTTTGTGCAAAAATATTTACATAAATAAAGAAAAAATTCGCAATTTTCCACTAAATGATTTTTTATCTGGCTACAAGCTACTGTAATAACCTCGTTATTAATGATAATGGATATTATATCATCATAAGAGAAGAAATAATAAAGTTAAATAAACATTTAGTTTTTATAAAAAAATTATTTAAACATATTATGGATTTTTGCGCTCTTTCACACAAATAATTAGTTTATTAGTTTAATCGATTCAAAATTACTATAATAATGACAATTTCTTACTAAACTTTATTGTATGTATTTATTCCGTCCCATTGGGGTTTCGGCTTCCGGTTACAGTTCACCTTTTACACAGCTTAAACCTACTTACAGTTACCTTATCCTAGATTAAAAACTACCTTATTTGCTATCTTAAAACTGCCTTAAAACTACTTATTTCTAACTTAAAATTAACTCGCAAGAGAGAGAGAGAGTAACCGCTCTTAAGCCCTACGACTTCCGGTTTCACCACGCATCCCACTCACTCCACATTCAACCTCATTCGGTTCACACCTTTCCCTCCCCTTCTCCACATTCCGTCTTCCTTCCTTCTCCTCCTCCACCCCTCTTTCCTTCTCCAGACCTCTCATCCACCACTCTCCCTCCCTCTCCTGTCCCAGAATCTCCCTCATTCTTTCCCACCAACATCTTCTCTATCTCTGCATTCCTCCAGCACATGTTCCCATGATTCTATTCCCCCCCCCCCGCAGACTCTGCATAACTTCTTTTCCTCCACTTCCCAATATCTCGCATCCCTCATTTCATTCCCTAACCTAAACCTGGCTACCCTCCTCCATCTACTTTCCCCCCAACCCTTCTTTAGGTACTTCGGCACCCCTTCTCCCTTAACCTCCCCGTACCACCTGTTATACCTCGATTCCCTAATCCTTCCCCATCTGTCCTCCTTCTGTAACTCTCTATCCTTTTGTTCCAATCCTTCATATATTCCCTCCCCTCTTTCCCTTCTCTCTTCCAACTCCTCTACCTTCCTACCCTTAATCTCGAAGAAATTCTTCCTCTCTTCTTCCCAGCCTTTTAACTCCCTTCCCTCTCTCCCCCTCCTTTTAATCTCCCAGAAACATTTTCTCGCCCATATTCCTCCTTTTTCTTCCTCTAATTTCTTCTCAAAACCCACCGCTCTCTTCCCTGCCACCAAATGAAATTTATCCTTCCCTATCTCTTCCCTTACCATATACCCCGGCGTACACCAATCCACCCCCAGCGTCCATTTAATCCACCTCTCCTGCATCGCTTCCATCTCCCTCCGTTCTAACCACCCCCATATCTCTGCACCATATTCCATCACTGTTCCTACTAACCTTTCACATAACCATATCCTTCTTTCCCAGTTCTCCGCAAACCTCCTCTTCCCTATCCCCCATACCTGCCTTATTACCGCACCTGCCTTCCTAACTCTCTCCTTAACGTGTGCCTCCTGCCCTCCATTTCGTTGCAACTTGTATCCTAAATACGTGAACTCCTCCACTTCTTCTACCTTTTTCCCTTTCCACCACCAAACCGCCTTCTTCAACCTTACCCCCCCTCTCTTAAACCTCATCACCTTAGTCTTCTCCACGTTAACCTCCAGCCTTTTCTCCTCTAGATATCCCTCCAACTTCCCCATCATATGTACCATCCCTTCTTCATCTTCCGCTAGGAGCACCATATCGTCTGCATACGCTAGGCAGTATACCTTCTCCTCTCCTAACTTTATCCCCCCCATCCTCCCCTCCTCAGAACCTCTTCCACATCTGCTATCAACAGATTAAACAGATGTGGGCTCATCGGGCACCCCTGCCTCACACCTCTTGCCGTCCAAAAACTCTCCCCCACTTTCTCCCCTACTCTCACTCTACTCCTTGTCTCTCCATATACTTCCTCGATCCTGCACCTTAACCCTTCTCTCACTCCCCTCTCCCTCATCGCCCTCCCCAACATCTCTCTGTCCACTGAGTCAAACGCAGCCTTCAGGTCCACAAAAGTCGCCACCACCAGCCCCCCTCTCCTTCCTAATTGCCTATTCACCAAAAAGTTTAACACATACACATTATCCATAACCCCCATCCCTTTCCTAAACCCCGTCTGACCTGGCGGAAGCATCGCCTTCTCCATCTCCTCTTTTAACCTCCCCGTCAGGACTCCCACGTACACCTTGTATAGAGTTGGCATCAATGTCACCCCCCTGTATTCCTCCACTCTCTCTCCTCCTCCCTTTTTCACCAGCGGAACAATCACCCCATCCTTCCACTGCTCCGGCCACCCTTCCCCCCTCCATACTCTATTGCAGAATCTCCATGCCCACTCCTCTATCCTTTCCCCTCCAAGTTTCCACACTTCATTCGGGACCCCATCCGCTCCTGACGCCTTTCCTTTCTTTAACCTTTCTATTACTCTCTTTAGTTCTCCCCTACTTATTTCACCCTCCTCTTCCCCCGAATTCCTCCTCTCCCCTCCTTTTACTACCTTGCCCTCCACCCCCCTAGCAACCTCATAAAGTGCCCCTTCCATTCTTCCATCTTTATCATTTCATTTATCCCTTTCCAGCATTTCCTCTCTCTGTTCACTATCTGCCATACCTCTCCCTCTGTCTTTGCCTCCTGTGCCTCCCTCAACCACCTTCCATTTTCCTCCTCTTTTTTCCTCTTACACAGCAGCTTATATTCTCCCCTTAACTTCCTGTATCCTTCTCCACTCCCCCCTCCTTTCTCCATTTCCTTAGCACCTTCCACACCTCCTTCCTTTTGTCCTCGCATTCCTCATCCCACCATCCTCTCCTTTTTGCCTCTGTACTTTCTTTTTCTCCTTCTTTTAACTCCTCCCTAATCTGTTTTATCCTTAATCCTAGCTCCTCATTTATTTCCCTATTTTCCTCTCCATCCCAGCCTTCAGTCTTCCTGATTCTTTCTCCTCCCCTCTGCGTCCATTTGCCCCTTCCCCATTTTCCCTTCCTCACACCTGATCTCCTCCGCCCCAAGCCCTTCCTTCTTATCCATATCACCAAAGGATGGTGATCCGACTCTACAGAATCACCTACCTCCATTCTCACCACCCTTTCCATCACCCTTTCCTCTCCTATTATATAATCTATAACCGATTCCCCCCTCCCCCCGTGTACGTAAACTCCCCCTCCTCATCCCCTTCCACACTTCCGTTTAGAATCCAAAACACCCCATCCTCTCCAACTCCTCAGTCAGCCTCTTTTCCTCACCGTTTATTTTTCCATCCTTCGACCTTCTTTTTCCAATCTCCCCCTCTTCTCCCCCCCATAACCCTACCCTCGCGTTAAAGCCCCCCCCCTATCATTGTCCATACGTTCTCTTCATGCCCCTCCAGCCACTCCTTCATCACTTCCAATTTACCCTCCATGTCCCCATTGATATACACCCCCACTATCCTCCAACTCTCTTCCCCCACCCTCACATTAACCACCATCACCCCTTCCTCTCTCTCTTCTATCTCCTTTACCATTATATCCGTCAACTCTTCCCTAACCCCCACCAACATTCCTCCCATCGGCCTCCCCTTCTTACTTCTTCTTTTTGCTAATTGCTTCTCCCACCTATATCCTTTCGGAAGTCTTCTCTTCACCCTCTCCCAATTTTTTCCATCCATCCAAGTTTCTACCATTACTACCACATCCCATCCTCTTATTTCTTTCCAAAAACCTTTCACCTTATTCTTTACCCCGGCCACATTCCAAAAACCTACTACTCACTCTCCCACTTCTCCCTTTCTTCTCTTTCTCACCTCTCCCCTTTTACTGTCCCCTGTCCCTCCCCGTTCCTTCCCCTCTCTTTTCTTTTCCCTCCACCACCTTTCCTTCTCCCTTTCCTCCCTCCTTTCACCTCTCCTTTTTTCTTTGTTCCTTAAATCCCCTCTTCCCCCGGCCTTACGCTTTCCTCTCTTATTTCACCCTTCCAGTTCATTAACTTACCTACCTCCTCATCCCATCTCCACCAACATTCATTGATTCTTATTTTTCCATAGCCTGTCCATACCCTACTGCCTTTTCTCCTTTCCTCTTCTGCAATCTCCCTTATCTTCCATCTCACTTTCCTCTCCTCCCATGTCAAATCATCCTCAATTCTTATCTTTCTACCCTTCAAACTTTTCTCTCTCTCCATAACTTCCCTCTTCTGCTCCCTACTGCCTAACTTTACCACTACCATTCCCCCCTCCTTCCCATACTTCCCTCCCACCCTTCTGACCTCCTCTATCTTTATTTTAACCCCTATCTTCTTTAAGATTTTCTCCACCCCTTTTCTTATCCCCCCACCCCTTCCTCTAGGCTACGAATCACTATGTATTCCTCCTTTCCTCTCTCTCCTTTAACTCCATCTTCCTCCTTATCCCTTTCATTTTATCTACCATTTCCTCATCCATACCCTTCCCCCCTCTTCCTCCTTCCTCAATCTTTCTCTCTAACTTCCCTTCCATTTCTTGTATCCTCATTTCCAGGCCTTGTATCTTTTCCTTCATCTCCCTCTTCTCCTCCCTCCATTTCTCCTCCCTTTGCCGTATCTCCTCTCTCATTTTCCCCATCTCGTCGCTAATTCTCCCCATCACTTTCTCTCCCATTACCCCGATCATTTCTTCCAATTCCTCCCTCCCCAGGCTTCTCCCATATTCTTGCAACCCCTCCACTTTCTTACTTCTTTTTAAACTCCAATCCTCCTCTTCTACTTCTTCCTCCGTCCCCCCTCTCTTTCTTTTCCAAAACTCCTCCAAACATCCCGTACTTCCCCTTCTTTCTTTACCCAACTCCTCTACCTTCTTTGGCCTTCCTACCCTCTTTTTTTCTTCATCCCCCACTATCTTTCCCTCCCCCTCCATTCTTTTCCTTTCCCCCTTTTAACTTTACTAAAAAACTTCTATCTATTGCTCCGCTGGCTCAACTCGCTCCGTCTCACTCTAATACCTGCTGCCACTCGCGCCTGCGCCTATCTCACCTCGACTGCCTGTCGCCTATCTACTATCTTACTTATCCCCGCCTAACGCCGGCCGCTCGCGCTCGAGCGAAACCCGCCTTCAACCTCCCGCCGCCTATCTTCTAAACACTTTACCACAGGCCCAGCGCCTCGAGCTAGCCTCGTGCTAGCCTCGCTCTCCTACCCGCCACCTAACCTACTATATCTTTTTCCCTCACGTACTACTCCTCCCCTCTCCCGTATTCACCTTCCCTTCCCCTCAGCCTTCCTCTCGTATACCACAAGCGCCTCCACTCGTACCACACGCTCACAGCTCACTCCTTCCTTCGCTCTTACACCAATTTCTATCACACTCTTACACACCTGTCACTCGCACACAGTCCGGAACCGGAAGCAACTAAACTTTATTGTAGACTAACAATTTCTATTGTTATAAACAATAAAATAAACAAATAGTGTTTTTTTTAGATTTTTTTATATTTGAATATATAACACGTAAAATTATGAGCAAATTAATATTAGATGATGTTAACAATGTTAATTGTTGTTAATAACAAAAACAATAAAAATATAATCAAAATGGTTGTTACTCGTATGATTAAAGCGCGTGTGCGGGTTTGTATGTGCATATGTATTATCTTGTAAATAATTTTATAAGTAATTTCTTCGACAGGAAATATGTTTTTAGACATTTCCGCTTCAGCTAATTTTATGATCTTTTAATCATCTTTTATTTGATATTGTTGAATTAATTTTATGATTTCATCATCGATCTTATCTTCCGGCTTTTCCCATTGTTGTCTTAAGGAAGCAATATAAAGATCAGAAGATACTAGTAATTTGTGAATCAAATCTTCATTTATACATAACCATTTTGATTATATTTTTATTGTTTTTGTCATTAACAACAATTGACATTGTTAACATCATCTAATATTAATTTGCTCATAATTCTACGTGTTATATATTCAAATATAAAAAAATCTAAAGAAACCACTATTTGTTTATTTTATTGTTTATAACAATAGAAATTGTTAGTCTACAATAAAGTTTAGTAAGAAATTATCATAGAAATTATTATAGTAATTTTGGATCAATTAAACTAATAAACTAATTATTTGTGTAAAAAAGTGCAGAATTTCATAATTTGTTTAAATAATTTTTTTTATACAAGTTAAATGTTTATTTACTTTAATGTTTATTAACTTTATTATTTCTTCTCTTATGATAATATAATATTTATTTTCATTGATAACGAGGTTATTACAGTAGCCAGATAAAAAATCATTTAGTGGAAAATTGCGAATTTTTCCTTTATTTATGTAAATATTTTTGCACAAACAAAAAAATTCAAAAATCTGCCTCGACAATTCTTTTCAGAATTTATTTCCGAATATTTCTGTTAAAGACATATTAAAATCGGTTAAGAAATACGACCTGTAGCCTATTTTGAACAGAAAATTGTACGTTCGCACCACTGTGCGACGGTAAGATTCGATAAGCAAGTGTCGTACGCGAAGACGCGGAGACGCAGAGAAGCATGCGGACATGTGGAAGGGAGAGGGGCCCACTCGCAGACGGACCAGCGCGGCGGCGCGAGCAATGCGGTGGGAGAAGTAGTGGGAGGTGTATCTTCGGCAGAGAATCCCTTCCACATGTCCGCATGCTTCTCTGCGTCTCCGCGTCTTCGCGTACGACACTTGCTTATCGAATCTTACCGTCGGCTAACGATACGAGCGATACTAACTATACGAGCGATATAAATATAGACAAGCGAAAGCTTGGATATTTATCATCTGTTCGGTTGCTTAACCATTTATATCATAATTATATCTTATTTCATTTTTATTAATATATTAGATATTCTTATATTCTACTATATCTGTGTATTATTATTCTTTCATCCTTATAACCCTTGCTTTCTTTTTCATTTTTTTCTATTATTATCACAGATTATAAATAATTAGATTATAGATTATTCTTTATTATATGTGAGAGTTGTCGTTTTTTTTTTTCTATACATATATTATCTTTTCTGCTTATACTATATATATAAGAGATGTATGATAAAAAACTGTTAGCCGAATTGTTGGCTCGTTCAGAGCATAAAACTGTAGACGACAGTGGAAAAATATTGCCTCCTTCCAACGCGGTATATAATAATATATCGCTTGCGATGCTACAGAACGGTTCGCATATGACTGCAAAGCATGTTTATACAACCTTAAAGGGCAACCGTAATGGTTTATATAATCATGTTTTACGTATATTTAAAATAAATCGCGATGCAGTCAATGTATCAAAAGAGAGCGCATTGGAAATATCCGAATGCTCAATTATAAACGAGCAAAAATTTAATCTCGTAATTTCTGCTGGAAATTGGTCTGAGATAAAGCCTTCGAAAAAGCTATACAGCGAAAGGGAATATATCACGTTAAAAGCAGGCCAGTGGTCCTACATTTTTGCCGAAGAGATATGGAAACAGACTAGAACCATATGTGCGTTCTCCCTCAAACGTGCTAAAGTTTATGTTGCAAAGAATGCAAAATGTTATGCAAATTTTTCAGCAAGATGTAAGGAATGTAAAGCAAAACAGACAGGTTTTTTATACGACAAACCGGGCAAAAAGAGAGATGCAATATTTGAATGTCACTTGCAGAACTATCAGCCGGAAGTTGAACATACAAAAAAGCGGCAGTTGAAAGGTGACAACAGACGTAAAGTTGCTGGTAAACTTATTGACAATAGAAAAGGTGCCAGTGTGTGGAGAGCAGAAGAAGCCGAACGATTAATGCAGTTTGGTGATAAAATTCCACCTATGTTTTACGATGGCTCCGTTTTACGTAAAGCAAAGCAGGAAGAGTGGTACAAGCGACTAGATATTAAAAGTAATGATCCATTGTTAAATCTGAGACTCGCAAAATACACTAGTCTTTTAGGAGTCATTCAATCCACGGGGTTGGATCCGTTTTATTGTATGTACTGGACAAAAGAACAACGGACATTATACAAAACGTACAATAAACAATCCCAATCTTATTTTGCCACTGACGCAACTGGGAGCATTGTGAAAAAAATAAGACTTCCCGAAGGACAGAAATCTTCGCACATATTTTTATATCAATGCATATGTGCAAATGGAATGGAAAGCATTCCGGTTTTTCAAATGATAAGTGCTAAGCACGACGCTGCTTTAATTACTTATTTTCTTTTGGAAATATTACGCGATGATGCTTCGATACCACGAATTGCAGTTTGCGATTTTAGCAAAGCTCTTTTAATAGCGCTTTCTCGGGCCTTTGCGAGATCAGCTGATCTCGCAGATTATATGCAAAGATGTTACAATATATTAATTCTAAAAATATCACAACCTAAGCCTTCCTGCTATATTAGATTGGACGTCAGTCACATAATAGCCATAATAGCAAGATGGAATTGTCTCAGAGAAAAGCCTCCAAAAGTCAGGCAGTTTTTCTTAAGAAGTCTGGCTCACGCTTGTCGAATGACATCTTTTGCAGAAGTAGAAAATTTGATAAAATCAGTTCTGGTTGTGGCTTTAAGCCAAGAAACAGGACAAAAAAAAGATAACACACACTTAGATTCCGAAATCCATTTGAGACATGTAAATACAACAATAAAAGGACATGCTGAAATAGAGGACACATCTAATGATGAAGACGCAATGGAATTACAAATGGAAGATGATTGTCTAGCTACCAGCTGGACAAATTGGACTGAGTCAATCATAAGCGAAGCAAGCAGCATTGCATCTAAATCACAGGATGGAAGCACTGTAAACGCTTTTTATATACCGGAGATAATAAGTAATTTAAAAATTTATTAAAACATTTGACATTATGGACTGCTATCATGAGACCAATTTTTGCAATTGGCAAGGATACTGCTACTTCGTCCTGCGTAGAAGCCGAATTTGCAAATTTAAAATGCAGAATATTTGATGGCCAACTGCCTATGCGAGCAGACAAATTTGTTTTACGGCACGTTCAATATCTACGTGGCAAAACAATTTTATTATCAGGAAAGAGTAACTGTGAAGAAAGTAAATCTTCTTCCACGATAGAGAACGTACCAGTAGAGAATGGCAACGAAATATTGTCGGCAGAGAATGAAACATTCTCTACAGACATTTCGTGTGATCGTCCCGCTTCTACACAAACCACACAAGATTATAATGAAGGAATGGATGCTCTCGATTCGTGGAACGAAATGGAAAATTGGAAAGGATTAAATGAAATGGCAGCACGAAGAAATAAAACTAATAATGTCGTCACTACTGTCGCCATTACTAATGTCACCATCGAACGTCCTGTAACAAAAAAAAAGGCGACTTATCTCGACGATTGCTCAGACTGGGATCATATAAATTCCGATTATACAGTCGGTATACCATTGATTAAAAACGGCAGCTTATGTAATTCTATATGCATCAATGGTGTACATTTTGTAGTAAGAGAAACATGCGCATTCGACTCCATATTACAAGTCGTCATGTGTGCTCTTGCCTCCTACAATAGCTATAAAGATACAATGGCAGAAACAGACAATTCGCTATTTATTTTAGCGCAAGAAATATTAAAAAGCGGCAAGCTCAACGCAAAACATTATGTTTCGCGAGGACAAATTCTCTGTGACATACCGATTTTTGAAAAATCTACATATACAAGAAAAGTATCCTCATTAAATGCGAATTGCAACGCTGCGCACTTAGCAGAATATTTATTTATGACGACACCCAGTTTAATTAAAACAAAAATCTGTCAGAAATGTAATCATTTCAACATCCAAAATTTGACATTAGTAAATATAGACGTCAATGTAATTTTGCAAAACGGTTTAAACTGCATACAGCAAGCAATAGAAAATGCAAATTTTACACATGGGACTTGTCATTTATGTATAGGTAACATTGCCGAAAAAATTGAATACAATTCTCATATATTAATAGATACAAGTATACTAACAGACGACACTTATTTGCAGGCGATTAATGCTGAAAAAAAATTATTTCAACTAAGCAATGTGCAAGAAGTGATAAAAATCAACAATCACAATTATCGTCTGGTAGGTATAGTATCATACATAAGGTATGGTAATGATGGCCGTTATATCGCTTGTACGAATAATATTATTAACTGGTACAAATACGATGATTTGCAAAAAAAAACGATGCAGTGTCACTACGTAAGAAATAGTTACACCGCATGTTATTATGTACGTCCGATTGTAACACACACACACACACGCATGCACGCACGCACGCACGCACGCACGCACGCGCACACACACACGCTAACACACACACACACACAACAGAGAGGGTTTGGAGTTGTAAAATACTACGGGAGTGACGAACCGTGGGGTCCTGATCTCTGTTGTGACACACGCGCGCGTACACACACACACAAACACACACACACACACACAAAACAGAAAGGGTTTGGAGTCGTAAAATACTACGGGAGTGACGAACCGTGGGGTCCTGATCTCTGTTGCGACACACGCGCGCGCGCGCGCGCGCGCACACACACACAAACAGAAAGGGTTTGGAGTCGTAAAATACTACGGGAGTGACGAACCGTGGGGTCCTGATCTCTGTTGCGACACACGCGCGCGCACACACACACAAACACACACACAAACACACACACAGACAACAGAGAGGGTTTGGAGTCGTAAAATACTACGGGAGTGACGAACCGTGGGGTTCTGATCTCTGTTGCAAAAATTGTTGTAGTAATAGCTTTCTACAAGAAATTTTAATAACAAATTTAGTTATTCTTAGTTTATCAAGAGAAATCGTTAGAACTCTTCGGGGGGCCGTCAGAACTCTAAACGGAACTGCTGATTTTTGAAAAAAATTTCTACCCCTGTGGGACTTAGAAAATTTCCGAAATCGAAACTTCAACCGGCCAGAACTTTTTTATTTCGCATCGTAGCGCTTAATTTATTAAGAGAAATCGTTAGAACTCTTCGGGGGGCCATCAGAACTCTAAACAAAACTGTTATTTTCCAAAAAAATTTCTACCTCTATTATTAATTTTTAGGGGATGAAAATTTTTTTCGGAAATCGACAGTTCTGTTGAGAGTTCTGATGGCCCCTCAAAGAGTTCTAAAAATTATCCTTAATCAACAAAGCGTTAAAATTAATAACAAAAAAGTTATACCACCTTAAAGTTAAAAAAAATGTGAAGTTAGCCCCCCATAACTTTAAATGCTATTTTCGTTGCTTTAAACGACGGAACTATTTCTAAAACCGATAGAGAACTCTAGAACTCTTATAATGGCTATCAGAACTCTAATTAAATTTTCAAATTTTTGAAAATGAGGGGCCAACTTCACAAAGGTCAGGCCCAGGTCCATTATTATTAGGAACGGCAGGTTCGTTAATAGCTTGATTAACAGGAACGGCAGGACCAGCTTGATTAACAGGAACGGTAGGACCAGCTTCATTGATCGGAACGGCACGGCCAGGTTCATTGTTGTTATTAACGGCAGAAACGGCTCTCCTAGGTATAATAAACCTAGGTCTAGTAGAGGGAACGACAGGCTCGCTGATCGACACGTTGGCCGACGCGCCAGACGGCACGTTGGCTGGCGCGCCGGGCGACACGTGGGCCGATGCGTCGGCCGGCGCGTCAGACAGCATGTCACTTGCTGCGTCAATTTCGAGTATTAAATCATCCATTAGGATCTGAAAAAAGAATAAAATTTTTAGAATGCACACGCAGAATATTTCTATATTAATAGTTTAAAAAGATACTTACATCTGTTTGTGTTGCTTCCTCCATTTTCGTTGATCTTCAATCAACTTTTTGAACAAATAAATAACAGTGGAGTTACGTTATAGACCATGCTAGTGTGCACGTTCAAGATTTATCATTTCGTTTTTGGCATCATTTTCATCATGTGCTTTTGCGATAATTGACGGCGATTTTTAAATAAGTATGGAGAGAGAGAAATAAATATATTAATTATTTAATGTTAATAGTAATCATTATATGTTATTATAGCAATCACTATTAAAGTATGCATTCAAAATTTATAACCTGTTTTACAGATCCGGGAATATATTAATCCAAAATAATATATTTAATAGAGCAGATACAATAGCAATTGTAAAAGTAAAGAGTCATAGAGGAATAAAGATTATAATTGCGCAATATTGTTAGGTAATTACGATTAATATTCTCTCTCTCTCTCTCTCTCTCTCTCTCTTTCTCTCTGTCATTTTCTGTTATAATGTATTTATAACCTTTTTATTTTTTACAGGTCACAGAGCAATAAAGATCCTACTTGTTCAATATTGTTAGATAATTCTCTCTCTCTCTCTCTCTCTCTCTCTCTCTCTCTCTCTCTCTCTCTCCCTCTCCCTCTCCCTCTCCCTCTCTTTCTCTCCCTCTCTCCCTCTCTCCCTCTCCCCCCTCCCCCTCCAAACCTATTATAATAGGTTTGGAATCGATCTGAGATCAGATTCGTAATCAGCGACCCCAAAAACCCATATACTATACAGTTTTCAGTCCAGGTTTTCGGGTTTATAGTTCAAAGTTTACAGGTTTAATGTGAATGCTCATGAGGTTGTTGGGCTAAACGGCGCAGGGTTTGGAATTCATCATGTTATCTTGAAATGGCCGTAATTTTGCAAGGAAAAATCGTAGATGACCATTCGACAGCTCATTTTGAAGGGAAAGAATAGTACTAAATGATGCAATTAGAAGAAAAGAGCTAAAAAATTTTGTGCGTCTGGTACATAACCTCAAAGGTAGCCCAAAAAGCCATTTTTCGAGTATATAACCTCAAATATCTCAAAATCCTGACGTGATGGGCCAATTCTGACCTCGGATTCGGATTCTACGCAGAAAATTACTTGGGAAACGACCCCCAGCTGCCCAACAACAATCATGATCCCATTTTTTGTAGACCTGTGTAATCAATTGCAATTATCAACAGAAAATACTCTAAAAGAATTTATGGAAACAATGAATAATATTTATGAAGAAACAGATAAATATTCTCCAAGTATTAAAAATAATTGCAAAATTAACAGCAATAATGATTTGTGTTGTAACAATGAAGGAAATAGCATTACAATTTACGCACAAATTCATGCAAACAAAGATTTCGAAAATAAATGCTCTAAAAGACGTTTTCCATCTGAAAATAATGTTCTATTAGAAAGTATTAATAAAAAAGAATATCAGCATGATTTGGAAAATCAATGCGTTAACAAGCGAGCGCGTTATATGCAGGATTTAGAAAATAATGTGGCTAAACAAGATTCGTATACGCAAAAGTTAGAAAATAATCGCGCTAAACAGCGCGATCGATATAAAAAGAACTTAGAAAATAAACGTGCACAAAAACGATATCGATATAAACAAAACTTAGAAAATGAGCGTGCACAAAAACGATATCGATATAAACAGAATTTAGAAAATGAACGCGCTAAACAGCAAGATCGATATAAAAAGAATTTAGAAAATAAATGTGTTTAAAAGCGATATCGATATAAACAGAATTTAGAAAATGAACGCGCTAAACAGCAAGATCAATATAAAAAGAATTTAGAAAATAAATGTGTTCAAAAGCGATATCGATATAAACAGAATTTAGAAAATAAACGCGCTAAACAACAAAATCGATATAAAAAAAATTTAGAAAATAAATGTGTTCAAAAGCGATATCGATATAAACAGAATTTAGAAAATGAACGCGCTAAACAGCAAGATCGATATAAAAAGAATTTAGAAAATAAACGCGCACAAAAGCGTATGCGTTATTCGAAAAATTTTCAGCGCGAACGCAATAGACAAAAAAAGTTAGATCCTAATAACAAATGGCTTTATAACAAGCAGTATTATCAGAGAAAAAGTACAAAATCTAAACTTGACATAAATAATTGTGATATTGCCAAAAAAATCACTAAAAAGTATGAGAAATTCTGGTCGAAAAACACCATAAGACTTCGTCAATCTTCAGAAGTATTTATAAAAAATATTATTAAAAAACTCAGTATTAAAGGTCATATTGAGAAACGATCGGAAGCCGAAAAAATCGTACGTTGGTGCATGTGTATTAGAAAGAATCATATTCGCAATATACATAAAATGTTAGCTTTGATTTAAAAAAAAGCAGAAGTGAATTTGACCCTTGTCGCAAAATGTTCTACAATTGAAGATAAATTAGATGCGTTATGTGGCAAATCTGGACATACAACCTCGTCTGAAAATTATTTCATTGATTCTACATATTATAATGTTACTTCATCGGAACCTTTGAATACGAATAAAAAAGTTCTGAATATATTACCATTAATAAAAAATGTAACTTCATCGAAACCTTTGGTAATGAATACGAAAGGACGAGTTATGAATATATTACCGTTAATACAAGCAAAAAAATCGTGGTTGTGCAATACTTCATGTAAAATTGACAATCCATTTTTAATTGACCGTTATCAGAAGTTCCTCGAAACCGTAAATATATGTACTTTAAAGAATGTACCAAAATTGATACAAAGTATTCATGAATGTACTATGACAACTTCAAATGAGAAATTGGGCCATACGCGTAGCTGTCATATTGATTTAACACTTTGCAAAGGAATGTTTCTTCCAACTCAATTATTTGCGCCTCATTTTCCACAAGTAAGATTTATTAAGCGTTTAATTTATCAACTTAAAAATATTTATCGAAAGATGGAAAATCTGGATAAGGCATTAACTAATGCTGATTTGAACACATTGAGTGAAATGGTAACTGCTGCAGAAGAAAAAGCAGATATGTATAAACATCAACAGGGCTTCCGTTTCCGGCAAGAGTCAGAGTGACAGAGCATTTTGACGTGGTGTATTGGAGTGTGTATTGTGGGAGAAGCGAGTGGAGTGTAAGGGTGTGTGAGGTCGGAGCGGCTGTAGGAGAGAGAGAGGGAGAGGTGGAAGTGGTGGAGTGTTTGACAGAGTGCGTGGAGATAGCGTGGGGAGAGGTGAAAGTGGAAGAACGGTTGGGTAGCGGTTGGGCATAGAATATAAGTAAAGCCAGGTGACAGGTTGCGGCAGGGAATAAGTGAGTTGGTGGGCAGGCGGCGACATCTGCGAGAGCCGGGAAGTAGGTCTAGTGAGTAGGCGCGCAGTTCGAAAGGGAACATGGAGAAGAACACGACTGTGAAGGGGCGGCCGGGTGGGGGAGAGGTTATTGGGAGGTTGGAGAGGGGGGAAGGGAGAGAGGGGGTAGCTTAGGGAATCTGGAGGATTTTGTGAAAAGGAAAAGAGAATCGGATGGGGAGGGCAAGAGCGGTGAGGAGGGAGAAAAGGAAGGGATATTCAGGGCGAGTAAAAAAACGGTAAGGTCGCCGGAGAGAAATGTAGGGGTTAAGGGGGAGAAGATAGAGGGATTAATTAGGGAGATGATGGAGGAGTCGAGGAATAGATGGAAGAGGTTGTAAGCTAGCTTGGGGGACATAAGGAGGGATTTAGAGGAATGGAAGTTGAGGGAAGAGGGATGGAGGGCCGAAGAGGAGGAGATCAAAGATCGATTGAGCAATTTAGAGAGGAAGTGGGTGGAAGAGGGGGAGGGAAGGGTGAACGACATAGGTAAGGGGCTAGAGGAATTACAAGGTAGGGTGAGGAGAGTGGAAGAAAGGAAAGGGGTGGGTGATGAGGAGGGGGAGAGGGAAGGGGGGAGATGAAAAGGATAAAGAGAAGGTTAAAGGAGATGGAGGGGGTGATGGAAAGAAAAGGAAGGGAGGAGAAGAAGAAGAATATACTGGTGAGGGGATTAAAGGTAGAGGGGAGGGAAATGGGGAGAGAGGTAGAGGAGCTGTGTAAAAGGCTGGAAACGAAAGTGCATATAGAAGGGGTTAGGAAAATAAAGTCAGGAGGGATGGGAGATAGTGATTTGGTAGTGGTGAAGCTAAGGAGTGAGGAGGAAAAGAGGGAATTATTGGGAAAGAAAAAATTATTGGAAGGGAGCAAGGTATGGTTGGATGAGGACTTAACGTGGAAGGAGAGGAGAGCGAGATGGGGGTTAAGAGAGATTGCAAGAGAGGAGGAACGGAGGGGAGGGAGAGTATGGGTAGGGCATAATAAAATTAATATCAATGGGGAGTGGTGGTTTTGGGATGAATATGCGGAGGGGGTGAGGGACTGGAGGGGAAAGATGAGAGAAAGGCAGATAGGGAGTGAAGAGGGGAGGGGAAAGGATGAAGGTGGGAAGGGAAAGGGGGAAGGGGCGATGGGGGGAGGAGGCGAAAGGGTGATAGAAAAGGGAGGAGTTACGAAGGGGGCATCGATGAGTGGGGTAGGGGTCAGGGGGATGAGGAGAGAGGGAAGCATGGGAGGTTGCAAAATAGGGTTTTGGAATGTAGCAAATCTGGGGAATAAGGATGTGGATTTTTGGGAGGGACTCAGGGAGTGGGATATCATCATTTTGATAGAGACATGGGTAGAGGAGAGGGGATGGGAGAGGATAAGGGGAAGACTGCCAGCAGGGTTTAGCTGGGAAGATCAGCACGCCAAGAAAAAGAATAAGAAAGGAAGGGCGATGGGTGGGATGGTGTTAAGGATTAGGGTGGGAATCGAAACTGTGGGGTTGAGAAGGGAGAAGGGAGAAGGAGTGATGGAAAGAGTGGTAAAGTTAGGGGGAGAAATGTGGAGGGTCTATGTGAGAGGGGATATAGAGGAAAAGTTAGAGAGGTTGAGGGAGTGGATGGAGGAGAATGGAGAGAGAGTTAGGACGTTGATCGGGGGGGATTTTAACGCTAGAACAGGGGAGTTGGGGGGAGGGGTCAAAGGGGGTGAAGAGGATGAGGAGGAGGAGCAGAGAAACTCGAAGGATAAGAAGGTTAACGGTGAGGGAAAGTTATTAATAGGTAGACTGGAGGAGATGGGATGGGAGATCATGAATGGGGGGATCGCGGGGGATGAGGAAGGAAATTGGACATACGTGGGGGCGAATGGGCGGTCGGTGATCGATTATGTGATAGGAAATGAGGAAGTTAGGGAAAGGATTGAGAGGTTAGAGATAGGAGACAGGATTGACTCAGATCATCTGCCGGTGACAGTCTGGGTAAAAGGGGTAAGGGTAAATAGGGGTAGAAGAAAAAGAGCATGGAGGGGGAGATGGGAATGGTCGTTGGAAGGAAGAGAAGAGTTTAGGGAAGAGCTGGGGAGGGTGCAAGGGAGAAGGGAGGAGATAGAAGTGGAATGGGTAAAAATGAAGGGAAGAGTAAAAGAAATATTGGGAAAGGGTTGTAGAATTAGGGAAGGGCGAGTCTAAAAAAAGGGGGTGCTTTGATGAGGAATGTAGAGAGGGAAAAAGGAGAGTAAGAAGAGAGCTAAGACGTTGGAAAAGGGAGGGAGGGGATGGGGAGACATTTAGGGTATTAAAGAAAGAATATGAGAAGTTCTGTAAAAAAAGAAGGAGGGAGAGAATGAGAAGTGGATAGAGAGAGCACAAGAGGCAAGGACTGAAGGTCAGGTTTGGGAAATTGTTAAGAGAGAAAGGAGGAGGATGGGGGGCAGGTTAGGGGAGGGAATAAAGATGGGGGAATAGAATGGGTATTTTAAGGATTTACTGGAAGGGGTGGAGGGAAGGGTGATTTTGGGGTCTTATAGGGGAGAGTGGAAGGACGAGGAGGAAAGCCTGAGGAAAGAGGAAATCAGGAAAGCGGTGGGAAAAATGAAGGATAAGAAAGCGGTGGGCAGTGATGGGATACCGGCGGAGGTTTGGAAGTATGGAGGGGAAGAGCTAGAGGGATGGGTATGGGAGTTATGCAACAGGGTGTGGAAGGGGGAGGGATGGGCCAGTGAATGGAATGAGGGGATAGTGGTTCCTATATTGAAGAGAGGGGAAGGAAGGAAAGTGTCGGACTTTAGGGGGGTGACGCTGTTGCCGTCAATATATAAAATATATACGACAGTGTTGGCGGAGAGGTTGAGGGAAGAGGTCGAGGTCAAAGGATTGTTGCCACCGAATCAAGTGGGGTTCAGGAAAGGAATGGGGACTTTGGACAATATTTATGTGCTGAATTACTTAATGAACAGACAAATTAGTAAGAAGGGAGGGATTTTGGTTTTGTTTTTTGTGGACTTAAGGGCGGCATTTGATTCGGTGGATAGGGTGAAACTATTGAGGGCGTTAAGGGAAAGGGGAGTGAGGGAAGGGTTGGTTAAAAGATGTGAGAGAGTACTGGGGGAATCTCGTTTCAGGGTGAGAGTAGGGAAGGAGCTTGGAGAAAAGTTCTGGACGGGTAGGGGAGTCAGGCAGGGATGTCCGCTGAGTCCGTTATTATTTAATTTGATGATAGCGGACTTAGAGGAGGAAATGAGAAAGGGGGTTTGGGGGGGAGTAAGATTGGAGGGGGAAAGGGTATATTCATTGGCATATGCGGATGATATGGTGCTCTTAGCGGAAGATGAGGGGGGAATGCGAAGCATGTTGGAGAGACTGGAGGGGTACTTGGGAAGCAAGGGGCTAGAATTGAACGCAGAGAAATCGAAGATAATGAGATGTAGGAAGGGTGGGGGACGTTTCAAAAAGGCGAGTTGGAGGTAGAAAGGGAAAATTATAGAGGAAGTGAAAAATTATAGATATCGGGGGTATATAATGCAAAGCAATGGGAGGCAGGAGGGACAGGTGGGTGATAGGATGAAAGGGGGGCGGCGATATTAGGGAGGATTTGGGGGATTGGGAAAAGGAGATTTGGAAGAGATTGGGGGAAAAGAATATGGCTGTTTGATGCGCTAGTATGGTCTGTGGTGGGGTATGGAGTGGAGATATGGGGGTGGAAGGAGAGGGAGAGGATAGAGGGGTTGCAGGACAGATATTTAAGATGGGTGTTGGGGGTGGAAGGAGGAACGCCGGGGTATATGGTAAGGGAGGAGGTACAGAGAGAGAAACTGAGAGGGAGGATGGAAAGAAGGGCATGGGGATTTGAGACAAGGCTAGAGGTGAGGAGGGGAGGGCTCCTAGCAAGGAGATGTTGGGAGGAAATTAAAGCGAGGGCGTTGAAAGGGGAAGGGTTGTCGTGTTGGGAGGAGGAAAGAAGGGATTTTTTTAGGGAGAGAGGTTTGGATTTGAGGGAAGTAGAGATGGATAGAGAAAGGGGATTTCCGTTGGGAAGTGGTGGAAGAAGTGGAAAAGAAGAGGCAGAGGGATGAAAGGTGGAATAAAATAAGGGTATCGGAATATAATGGGTGGTATAAGTGGATAAAAGGGGAGGGAATTCCAGGTTATTTGAAAAAGGAGTGGGGGGAGAGCAGATGGCAGAGGGTGGCGAAATTCAGGTTGGGAAATGGGATGAGGGGATGCGAGTACTGGAAGAAGGAGGAGGAGAGGTTATGTAGGATATGTCAGGGAAAGCGAGAGACGTGGGAACATGTGTGGGAAGAATGCAGCAGGTGGAGGTCAGAGGGAAGTTGGCAAGAGATGATGTCAAAAGTGTTATGGGGAGGGGGAGGGGGAGAGATGGCTAAGGGAGTTAGAGATGATAAGGGAAGGTAGGGGGAGTGAGAGCTAATTGGGAGGAGATGGGGGAGGGGAGGGGGTGGGAGGGGAAGAGGAAGGAAAGGGTGAATGAGAGTAAGGGGTTGGAGGAGGGAGAGGGAGAGTGTGAGGAGGGATGAGGTGAGTGAGGGATTGAGTGAGGAGGAGAGAGGAAAAGAGAAGGAAGATGTGGGAGATGAATATGAGGGAAAGAGTGTAGGAATGAGTGAAAGAATGAAAGTCTGGGGGAGGGGCGGCGGAATGACGCAACATGACTCTGAAGGAAGCGGAAGTCCCAGAGAGAGAGAGAGCGGGCGTTTAGAATAATTTAAGCGAAGGAGTAGATTTAAGTTAGAAGTTAGAATTAAGTTAGATATAGGGAATGGTAAGATCGGGTAGTTGAGCGGAGGTATGTGTGTGTGAATATAGTAAATTAAGGTAGCGATAAGTATAGGATATATGCGTTCCCAGGTTGTATCTTTCTTTTTTCTTTCTTCTTTCTACTGCATTTATGTTATATTTTTTTTTTGTAATATTTTTGTAATATTTATGGATCTAAGCGTGGAAATTGTATAGTGTAATACTTTGTAATCCTTAGGGGAACAAATAAATAATATCTATCTATCTATCTATCTATAAACATCAACAGACAGATACAATTTTGAGCGATGATGATATTATTTTTTAATATCATAAAGCGTTTAAGGCTTTGACTAAACGTTCAACAGACACACCACGGCATATTTGCATATCTTGTGAGAAATTATGTTATAAAAAAAATGTTTCTAAAGTCAATAGTCTTAAAGCACAAATAGACATTCGAATTTGAAGAGATTTAATGGCACACGTACAACAAGAAAAAAATAATGCGGAATATATATGTAATTATTGTGCAGGGAAATTTCGTAAAGGCTTAATGCCTGCATATTGCATCTTGAATAATCTCTTCACACATAATGTGCCCGAAGTAATATCATCTCTTAACACATTTGAAAACATTTTTATACAGAGAGCTAAAGCGTTTCAAACTGTCTTCAAAATGGGAACATTTATGAATAAAAAATTGCCTCAAAGGCAAATGGTACAAAAAGTTAAAGGCAGAACATTTCATTTGCCACTTCCGTTACAGGAGACATTCAATAAATTATGTCATGATACTGACCCAATAAATAATAATCACGAATTATATATTTTAGTTAGAGGTGTTCCGACAAAATCAAAGATTATTTGAGAAGAGATAGTTGATGTTAAAAAAGTATTTGACGCTTTAACGTGGTTAAAGCACAATAATGCTTTATACTCTCATATTATATTGCCAAATAGTCACAATGATATAAGTTTGGCAAAATTAAAAAATTCAGAATTCCACATGGAAGAGACAGAAAATAATGCCGAAGCGACATTAGATGAAGACAGTGATGCCAGAAATGCCACGCTAGCAACACGCAGCCGTGGTGGGGAGAATGACGCACACAAAGCGAAAACCGCGTACGTGTGAGCTCGGCGCTTCGGCTAGCTTCGAGTAGTAGAGGAGGACAGATAGATTGTTTGCTGTCTCCTTCCTACCAAGGGTGCGTTCCATATATCGACCGCAACGCTCACGCTCGTAACGTTATGATCGTCCGTTACGTTTAACAATTGTAGTGGGCAAATGGAACAAGTTTATGAGCGTTGTGAGCGTATAAACATGGCGGCAAACGTTGCGCTGGTTTCTACAATTCTTCTGTTAAAAGACAGTAATGATACAGATTCTGACAATGAGTCTAGTTCAGACGAAGAGTGGAATTTGCAAAAGCAAAGGCGTTTATTACGTCCACGCATAAAGGATTATGCTCAAAGTGTCGTGATACGTTATGCCGCTCACGAATTTAAAAGTCATTTTAGGTATGTACAAGTTTTATTTTTTTTTTTTTTGATGAATTTTTTTCTTGAGCTTGATTTTTTGCTTTCTTGATAATTATATTTTATTTTAATATCTGTATCTAACAATTAATCGTTTAATAATATAATAATTTTTATACAATAATTTTATTTATTGTTATAATAAAATATATAATTTTATATAGATAATGACTTGATTTGTTTTCATTGCAGATTGAAGCGAACAACATATGACTATATTTTAAGTTTAATTAGTCACGATCTTGTCCGAACAAGCAAGGGTCATGAGACTATTCCATCAGAACAACAATTTTTAATAGCCTTATGGAAAATGGCAACAATGGATTTATATAGGTATCGTTGTTTTTATAATGTAAATTTATTTTTGTTTAAAAAATTAATAAAATAATTTATAATGAAATTAATAACTACGTAATAATCTATTTCATTAAACTAGGTTTTTAAATTAAATTAGTTCAGAGTTTATCTTTTTCTCCGCATTGAAAGAAAAGAATCAAACTGAATTATATCTGCCAGTTTAGTTAAAAAGAGCTAACTTTATTGTAATATATTTGCAGATCTATTTGTGATCGCTTTAATGTGGGGAGAGCAACAGCAGTTCGAGCTGTGCGAAAAGTTACATGTGCACTGTTTAAAATCGCTCCTAGTTTTATTTCTTGGCCTTCGAACGAACAAGCAGAAATTATTATTAATAATTTTAAAGAATCCAGTGGTTTTCCAAGCACAATGGGAGCCATAGATGGGACGCATATACGCATTGAAGCACCACAAGAAAATGCAGCTGATTATGTGAATTGGAAGGGATACCATTCCATCCAGCTTCAGGTAAATTAAAGTTTTAAAGTACTAACAAAAGTTTTGATTTGTGTCATATTAATATTATTTTTTAAGTTACATTTTTTTTCTATTCTAGGTGGTGTGTGATCACAGAATGATAATAACTCATTGTTTCGTCGGCTATCCAGGATCAGTACATGACCAGAGAGTATTTAGACAATCAGAAATGGCTCTATATTTAAATAATGAAGAAAAATTTCCATTTGATAGTCACATAATAGGAGACGCTGCTTATGAATTACATGAACATTTATTAGTACCATTTAAAGATAATGGGCATTTAACTGCTGCACAGAAACAATATAATTTTCGTTTATCATCAGCGAGAGTAGTGGTAGAAAGATGTTTCGCACTTTTAAAAGGACGTATGCGTAGTTTGATGCATTGTTTGCCCATGAAAAGAGTGGATTTGATGTCTGAATACATTGTAGCATGTTGTGTTATTCATAATATTTGTTTATTAAGAAACGATGAACTTGCTGTGATACCGATAATAGAAGGTAATCCAATAGAAAATGATGACAATGCAAATCAAAGACAAGTAAATAATAAGGGAAATTGGAAAAGAAATATTATTGTGAATACATTACAAAGACATCATTAAGTTAATAAATCTATTAATTATTTTTAGCAAATCATTTTTCTTCATTATTTTTCTTCATTACAATATATTAATTGTCAGTCTTCTTATATTATATATTATGTATTCTTATATAAGATATGTATATCAAACACTGAATACAACTTGCGAAAACATAAATATGTGTAAATTGAGTGAACACAAAAATAAAATATTTTAATGACTAATATTTTAGTTATATTATATTATAAAATTTCTTTAATTATGTTAAAAAAAATATTTTAATAAAATAAATGTAAATTGCACGTCTAAAGCATACTTTGTTACTTTGCTTATCGAATAAACACAAATATTAAGAGCACAACTTAATATTAATTATTTAACTTAAATAATTTTTAGCAAATAATTTTTAAATAAAAATTTGTTTCGTGCTCTTTATATTAATCTCTGTTCAAGAAGATCCATCATACATATTTTAGGACACATTTATATTATTAAAAAAAAACAAAATAAAATTATATATATTTTAAAATAAATGTAAATTACACAAGTTAATATTTAAAAGCATACTTTGATTTTAAAAACAAAAGAAAAATTTTAAATATTAATAACCAGAGTATGCTTCTCACTTTGCTGTCTTTAATTTTTTTTTTTTTTAATATTCCTCAGTCTTTTAATATAAAACTCCAGTAGAAAGTTATAATCATATACTTATCACTTATTTAAAATCTGATTTAATGTATCAATCAGCTTTGTTTCCAACAATATTTTATCATCGTGACGTTTCTGCCTTTTCTTTTCGTGCTCTTCTTTTTGTATTAATCTTTGTTCAAGAAGATCCATCATAGACGTTTTCGTACTTTTACCTGAAAAATTAATATTTAATATAAAAAATCAAACAAAAATTTTAATATTAAATGCTTATACTAATTTAAATTTACGTTTTTTAGATAATTTATTTTCCTTCTCATCAAAAGAATCATTTAATGATAGGTCTGAAGAAGTCGAGAAATCTTCTGTATTTATATTTTTAACCATTTGTCCAGTAGATGAAGCAAGTGCTACAGGTTTGCACCATGCTTTTTTGGAAAACATGTTATCCATAATCTATAAGAAAAATTAAATAAAATATAGAATTATTGTGATTTTAAATAGATTTAAGAAGAAAATAAAAAATCATTCTGTACTTCAAAATGCTGCCATGTTCGCCGATCATTTCCGGATTTGGAATTGTGATCCTTTATAGATTTGTACGTTTTTTTTAAACTTCTAAACTTAGAGGAACATTGAGGCCCTGTATAATTATATCCCTCATTTTTTAAAACTTCAGCAACTAACTCCCAACATTTCTTATGTGAAATTTTTCCACTGTTAAATTTTTCTTCCATCTTCTCATATGTTTGTAATAAAAGAAGAACACATGCTTCTGTCCATCGATATAGACAACCTATACAAATATAATATATTATTAGTATATTTTTATTTTTAAGAAATTAATACAATATTTAAAATAAGAAATACAGAAAATAAAGAAGTAATAATGTAAAGATTTGTGGTACTTACTTTCTTCACAGTCGTCTAATTGCTGATCGTTATGTAATGTTGGGGTTGTCTCTTGCTCACTTATTCTATCTAAGATTTCTGGTTCTGGCATTGCATCGGTACGAATATTATCATGCGTACTTGAGACATGCAATATTTTATTTTTATTTTTTTCTTCCAAAATTTTTGCATGTAAGAGGCTTGTAGCAAAATGTGAATCTATGCAAAATTTAACATTTTATTAATGATATATTTTATAAGGTTATGTAATTATTGTAGAATAAATTATATAGTATTAAAACAAAACTATGTAATTATTTAAATTATTAAAATTGCTATTAAAGAAATATTTTGTAATTAATGTGACAATTAAGTAATTTTTTAATCTTACCTGAATAAGCACGGTGTGAATCTGCTGGAGATAACATAATGTCGTATACCTTGTCTGTTATTACATCGTATAATGATATTTTTTCCATTTTTGTATTTGAAATCACAGTCTGAAATCTAATTACGCAGTTTTTCTATCACATGTGACTGCGTTCCATATATCACTCGCAACGCTCACACCGCTCACGCTTACGTCGACTCACCTCCCGAGTGCGATCGTTGTGAGCGTTCTATGAGCGGTCTGAAGTTGTCTGTTCGTAACGTTTGATGATCGTTGCGATTACCAAAGGGAACAGCATCGTGAACAGCGTGGGCGTTGTGGTCGATATACGGAACGCACCCCAAGCCGGCAACGAAGACGACGGGCGACGCTGCTCGCTTCTCGCTTCTTGATACGCGCGTGACAGCGTTAAATGTTTCTTTACAGCCTTTTTGTATTAAATATATATATATTCTCTTATGCAAATGCTTTTATATGTGCAGTACATTGTACAGTATACTGTTTTATATTTATTTTTAAGTATACTTAAATAGAAAAATATTATTTATTAAAGTAATATGGCGTTAATATTAATAGTAACAGAAGCTTTAAAAAATATCTAATATATAATAATAATTATATATTTAACTTTACTGTTTTGTATACATATATATTTACGATACTATTACGACACACAACGTATACTGACTACATATATACGTTTGTGTCGTTGACAGCTTAAAATGATAAACAAAATAATGAAGGGTGATTTTCCACACCACCCAAGAGGTACCACCAATGGCGCGTTAGGTTTTTTAACGTGGACCTTCGCCTGGAGCCATATTATACCACATTATATTATATGTATAATATTCTCTATTATATGAAGGAAAAAAGGATAAAGGAAAAAATTAGGGTATAAATAATTATTCCCGGAATTATCTATTTTTAAACATATATATATTTAATTGTAAAAATAATATTTTACAATGGTGGGGCCACTGCGGGCCCACGTATTTCGGCCACCTCTTCCTCAGCCGCCTCTTCCTCGGCCGCCTCTTCCTCGGCCGCCTCTTCCTCGGCCGCCTCTTCCTCGGTCGCCTCTACCTCGGTCGCCTCTACCTCGGCGCATCCATTCTCCGCCCCTGGCGCCACGCTGGTAATGCCAGCGGGCGCGAGATCGGCTGCCTGCTTTTTTTTTATTTGTGACTGAAAAATAGAAATATACACAGATAAATAAACAATGAATGACAATATAACTGTATATATTTTAACAAAAAAAAATAATAATAAATAATATACCATTTTTGGCCGGCGGCTGCTCCTGCTGCTGCTGCTGCTGCTGCTGCTGCTACTGCTGCTGCTGGGGCTCCTGCTGCTGCTGGGGCTCCTGCTGCTGCCGCTGTTGCAAATTTTGTAACTGCTGATGCAACAGTTGTTGCCTCTCTTCTTGGATTTGTTGTTGATGCAACAACTGTTGCATCAACTGCTGCAAATTTGCTAGGGATGCCGTCAAGATTCGAGATTTCGAGAATCTCGTCTTGTCTCGTCTCGAATTCGAGACAAGATCGAGACGAGATTTTTCTGGTGAGATTTCAAGACAAGACAAGAGTTTACATTCGAGATTCTCGAAAATCTCGAGTTTTGAAAATTGTTGAAATTTGTCTATATTTTAATATTTTCGTAAAATATTTCCCAGCTTATAGAAAATGTTGATTCCAATCGATATTTATTTCTGTTATATATATATATATATATATATATATATATATATATATATATCAATTTAATATATAACACTGTCCCCGACAAAATTTAACTTTTTTTTCTCTTTTGCTTGTGGTATGTCATTTCTGAAGATTTTAGGTCACATCTTAATTAATATATAAACAATTTTTTTCTTAGAATAATAAATAAGTCACACACTCTTTCATATTAATAAATCACTTTATTGCACTAATTATAGGTATTTAAAACGCAGCAAAAAGATAAAATAGATCAGTAAAACAGCTTTGGTTTAACGCACGAAGAAGTATTCGCTATTCGCCAAATAAGATTTTAGAAATTAAACATGTAGCCCATGAATTAAACAAAGTAGATATCTCGCCGATTCCTCGCATAATCTATTTCTTTGTTTAGTTATAATTAGCCCTGCTACAGAGAATAATTTCTCTGATGGAACTGATGTTGCGCAAATACTCAAAAAGTCTTTTGCCATTTCAGATAGACATGGATACACATGGGTGTGCTTTGACCACCATTCTAAAATATCTTCATTTTTATCTACTCTTTTACAATTCAAATATTCATTAATTTCTTTATTCCAATCATTGTCATTTGAAGCTGAATTGTTCTCATACAGTGAATGTATATCAATTGTATCTGGATCAGAATTAAATGTTGCATTGGTTAAATCTGGAGAATAACTTTGTTCGGAAGATATTTTAAAGTAATTTTCTTTGTATATTTTTTTGAATTTTTCCAACGATTGACTTAGCAACTCTTTTCCCCAATTAGTTAAATTAAATGTTTCTAATTTATGTCTAGGATCTAAGAGTAATACAATGCAATAAATCCAATTTGTCTTATTATAATATTTAATTAATTTATCCCTTGCTGCTTGAAATGCCAAAAGCAAATTTTCATCGGTTCCACATCTGTCTTCTTTATGATTTAATAATTGCATCATATTTTCTATTTTATCTAGTAGCATATTAAATGCTACTATGACTAGCGGCAAAGTAGCATACTTGTCTCCTCCAAGAAGAGTGGAAACTAATTTAAAATTTTTTAAAAATACGCTAATCTGTTTTAATAAGTACCATTCATCGTCTGTTAACAGAAAACGTTCAATGTTCATATTACTAGTGCTACAAAGTGCATTCAGAGCTGAACGCATTGATAATCCACATTCGATCATGTCGTATGTTGAATTTCAACGCGTTGCTACGTCAATTATCGGCGATAAGTACTTCGTGTTTGTTATGTAACAACTACTTTTTAATTTATTGCGAAGTTGTTCCGATCTTTTTAATTTTATAAAAATGCTTCTTAATTTAAGAACTGGTGTTTTAACAGATTCATAATCGTCGTCATTATCTATTTCATCTTCGCGCGTCTCTTCACTGACTAATTTCTTTAAAGAATCCTGCACAGCTAAATTTAAAATGTGCGCAAAGCAGCGAAAATGTTGGTTTTCAACATCAAAAACTAGTGAATTGTTTATCATAAGTTTTCCGAATTGTTCAATGAATGTAGAATTTGACGCAGCATTATCTAACGTTATGCCCTGAATTTTTTCTAAAATGCCGTTATCTTTTAAACATGCAAAAAATATTTCTGCGATATCTTTTCCTGTGTGGAAAGTGCGACCATTCGAAGCGACGAAATCTAAAGCAACGGAAACCAATTTCCAATCATCATTGATAAAATGTGCAGTTATCCCATAATATGATTTTCCTGCAACAGATGTCCAACCATCTAATGTGAATGATATTTTAGATTTGTTTTGCATCAAGGTGTCAATTACAGATTTTTGTATATCTGTAAAGACTTGTACAACTTTTGCACGCATCGTGGTACGCTTTGGCATATTAATTTTAGGATTGAGAAGTGTAAAAAATTCTTGCGTTTCTTGATCATCGAAAAAGTTAAAAGGCAGATACTTCATTGCTATCCATTTCACAATCTTGCGATCTAAATAGATCTGATTTGTTATAATTGGCATGGACTGTAATAAAAAGAATAAAAAATGAATTAAATTATCGGTCATCAGTTAGTAAAAATAAAATAATTAATAATCGTATTTCATATTTATATAAAGCATATATTCATTATTCAGTTTTTTTGAATTTAAATGAAAGATAAAATTAATTATTTAAAAAAGATTATATTGTATGTGTGTGTGTGTGTGTGTGTGTGTGTGTGTGTGTGTGTGTGTGTGTGTGTGTGTGTGTGTGTGTGCGTGCGTGCGTGCGTGCGTGCGTGTGTGTGTGTGTGTGTGTGTGTATTGTTGATTGGATAAATATGTATTTTATATATATTTGTGAGAACATTATTATCCAAATAGAAACACTCCTACCACTCGACCAATACTAGCAAATAAATTAAACGGGCGAAGTTTGAAGAATATTTTTCAGGGAGACGTATCTCTTGGTTTGAGATTACAAGAATCCCTTGATTATTCTCTAACAATCCCGTTAATAAATAGGCGAGAAAAATATAGGTCCGAAAAGTCGCTGAAGCAGGAATCGAACCTGCGTCTTTCGCTTGCCGGGCGACTGCTTTAACCATCTAAGCTATTCAGACCCTTTCGGTCCTATATTTTTATCTTGCCTTTTTAATAGATGTTAGTAAACAATAATTTGAGAACGTTTTACCGGCTCTCAACGGTGAAAGATGTAAATTCTAATATTGTGTGTTAGCTCCATAATTAGGTCCAGGAGCGAATTAAATTAACTAATTAATAATTTTTTAAACCGCTAGTCAAATAAATTCACATAGAAACACTCCTACCACTCGACCAATACTAGCAAATAAATTAAACGGGCGAAGTTTGAAGAATATTTTTCAGGGAGACGTATCTCTTGGTTTGAGATTACAAGAATCCCTTGATTATTCTCTAACAATCCCGTTAATAAATAGGCGAGAAAAATATAGGTCCGAAAAGTCGCTTCTATGAGTCGCACTAAGAGTGTTTCTATGTGAATTTATTTGACTAGCGGTTTAAAAAATTATTAATTAGTTAATTTAATTATTATCCAAAATTAATGCGTAAATTCGTCAGGTTTTCATTGTATCATAATTTTTTTCACCTCTAAATTACGACTCTGTATATACTCAATTAATTATTCTCTATCTTTTGTAACACTACAAAAACATACCTGCTTAAACGTATCATGAAATTCATGAATAGATAATTGTTTCGAAGATAGAGAGTTGGAATTTCCGAATATGGTTTCATAAATCTTTGCATGATTCCTTTGCAGATGTCTCTTAAGACCAGTTGTGTTAGAGTTTGTCATTTTTATTGTCTTATTTTGAGTTTTACACAACTTGCAGACTCCAACTTTTGCATCTTTTATAATCTTGATGTCAAAATAACTTTTAACTTTTAAGGTTGTATTTTTTTTATTGATTTCGTTAATTTCTTGTTTTTCACTACAATTACTTGTCACTTCGTTTACGTCTATGTCATTGTCATTATCACTGATATCTGGTTCATTTTCTACGCTCCTTTTTCTTTTTGTAGACATTTTAAAAATTCAGTAAAGCTCCGTAGTCTGCTGACGTTTGGCCTTACGAAACACAACGCCGATTTTATGTGATGCTGTAGTTCGATTCTGAATTTAACGAGTGCTAGAATCTATAATATATCGTGCGGGCGAATCTTCTGCGACTCATGGCGTGTACATGCCACATGCTTATATACGCTTATTTTCAAAAGCTTCGCCGCCGTTTCCGCCGGCTTGCGGTGCGACTTCTGTCATCGGATCTAAGTGAACGCCGATCAGTGAAATTATGCCGCTATCGCTATACGCCAATTGGTAAAATTACGCCGCTATCTTAAAAAGTATCGCTATCTTAGAGAGTCCGTTTAAACAAAGGAGTCGGATCTTTCAGATCCTACATAAAACAATTTCTTTTGCAAATGGCATTTTGGTTTTCGAGAAATTTCGAGAATTTCAAAACGAGACGAGATTCTCGAGTTCGAGATCAAAACAAGAATATACATTTCAAGATTTTTTCGAGACAAGGACGAGATTGTCCAGAATCTCGTCTTGTGGCATCCCTAAAATTTGCAGCGTTTCCATCGTTCATTTCTTCTATAAAAATAAAATATACATTATGTAAAAGAAAGAAAATAAAAACTTAACGATTAAACTTTCTTAACAAATACAAATAATACTTTGATTTACTACTTACGGGACATGATGGTTGTGCCGCAACGACGTTTTACAGCGAACTGAAGCACTTGGCATTTTTTTCATTTGTTTCGTACGCCGTGCATTTGTTTCATGCGCTGTTGACTGTTTCACGGCGCTTCTGTGAGATAATCTTGTTGCCTTGTACTTGCGAGTTAACGTATTTTACGTGTCTTTTAAAATCGAATTTAGGTATATACGTGTCTTGTCAAATCTTGGTCCATCCAAGAAGCTGAGGCAATTTCGATTGTAAGTCCTAATTATTTCCAATTTCTTCATATTTTCATCGTTTTTATCATCTTTTCTTTTACTCATTCTTCTTTAATTCTTTGTTTCTGTCTATTTTTTGTTGTACATAAAAATGTGTGATCAATTAAGAAAAAAACCTAAGCGAAGCTTTTCAGAAGCTTGGCTTAGTGATGATAGAGTTAAATCTTGGATACGTAAAGTATCTTCTGATGATAGTGTAACGATCCCCCCTGAGCGATCGTTTTACCCGGCCGTCGATCCGCCGGAAGGCTGCCGCCCGGCGAACACCAGCCGGGCAAAATGCAGCGGCGCTATGCGCCCTTTTTTATTCTTTCAAAACGCGACCGAATCGCGCCGTTATACGGCCGTCGATATCGAAAGCCAGGGCCGTTGTCTCGGCGCTTCCGAACCGCTCCGAATCCTGGCGGAAGCCGCCGAGCAACGCTCCCTGCCGCACCGCCCGAACGCCGCCGAGATAACGCGCACCGATAATTACTCGGATTAGGCGAAAACAAATCGGGCCTAACGAATCTCGCCGAAATTACCCGAACGGGTAATTTCCCGGTATAAAAAGGGCGATCCGATACCGAGAAGATCACTCCGTTCCAGATCTCGCTCAGTACTTGTATAGTACCTGACATCCGATCCCGAACACGCTCTCAACAAGAGACAAGAGGTTGAGCGAACTCAGTCTCCGCCGTGTGATCGCGGCGCATCTTGCGAAAGAGTTTTTTCCCGACCAACCTAAACCGAAAACACCGAGGTTGAGCGAACTCAGTCTCTGTCGAGAGATCTCGACGTTTCCGATAAAGATCCGACCGAACACCTGCAACGATCTTAATAACTCAGCGGGTAGAGAGATCTCTGCCGCCGACGAGCGATCTCGTCCAGATGTTGCATCCTCAGTGCATCCTACCACCCGAAGTACGAATAAAATACGCGGCCGAAACACAATCCGCGCCGAACAAAACGTTCGCGCCTCGCGCTCTCTCGCGCCCCGCGCTCTCTCGCGCCCCGCGCTCTCACGCGCCCCGCGCTCTCACGCGCCCCGCGCTCTCACGCGCCCCGCGCTCTCACGCGCCCCGCGCTCTCACGCTCTCCCGCGCTCTCGAGCCTCACGCGCTCTCGCGCCCCGCACGCTCCCGCGCCCCGCGCGCCCGAACAGCTGACGCGACCATAAACACCATGGTATAAAGAAAACAAGGTATGCTCGTGCACAGGATTTTATCAGCCAATGAACGCTCTGGGTCAAGAATCCTCCATATTGTTTTCTCAGCCAATGATGGAATAGATACCATATTTCAAATTGATACATTTCAAATCAAGTTAAAGAAACTCAATAATTTTAAATTTAACAATTTTCATAAACATGCATAATAAGAAGCTATTATAAAATTGCAAATTTAATTTTCTAAATAAAATATATTAATAAGAAAAAAATAAAAATGTTGATAGGCAAAATATTAATAAATAGTATTAAAATATTTAAAAAATTAATTGAAAA
This sequence comes from Lasius platythorax, assembly GCA_963971435.1. Classification (NCBI taxonomy): domain Eukaryota; kingdom Metazoa; phylum Arthropoda; class Insecta; order Hymenoptera; family Formicidae; genus Lasius; species Lasius platythorax. The sequence goes on along the minus strand of OZ020537.1, from coordinate 20,080,619 downwards.
CTATATATTTTTAAATTTATTTAATACACGAAACAAAAAATAAACAATACAGTACAAACATAAAAATTATTTTTGTAATAGTAGAGTTTAATTACAATAAAATGATAATGATCTTAATTATACTGGGATACTACTTAAAAAATTTTGTAATTTTTTTGGTTCGATGCTTATTTCTAATGTCAGATTTCAGTTTTTTATTTATCTCTCTTAATCTAATATAAGTCCTTGTTCTAACAAGACATTCAATAACTTCTTTGGGAACATCAAATTTTTTAATTTTTTCTTGAACGAGTTTTGTAACACTTCTAAAAATCCACTTTTCTTTTGACAAGAAAGATCCATGAAATTCTTGAAAAATTTTATTCATCTTATTTGTAGCATAAATAACAACGTCACTTGGATACATCAAATTTCTTTCCGAAAAAAATGTAATCCAATTCGATGGATTATGCAATGTATCTAATTGACGTGTTGGTACACCTAAATAGGGATACTTTATTCGAAATCTGTGAACTGCATATCCAGCTATATATTTAAGAGCTTCACCTTCTATCATATCATGTACGTCAATTCTCTCATTAGTGGAAGTATCATCTGCAGAAATAAAATGTAACATGATTTATAAAAAGGAAATTAATACATTCGCAGACTTTTGCACAAAGGTGTGGAACCCTATTGCCTACGTTGTTAATTAATCAATTTAATATATAACAATTGTCTATTTAACTGAAGTTTAATTCGTTATAATCATAATGATGAAAATTTTAGAATTTGATATTTTTGTCAAATTCTAAAATTTTTATCATTAAATAAAATTACCTATATCAGCGTCAGAGTCATAGAAATCTGGTGGAATATATTGTTCATCTTGAAAATCATTAAAAAGATAACGATCTTCTTGATCTATATCTATATCATTTTCGGGGTTTTCTAAGGTTTGCATCATGGGATCTATATCATTTTCGGGGTTTTCTAAAGTTTGCATCATGGGATCTATATCATTTTCGAGGTTTTCTAAGGTTTGCATCATGGGATCTATATCATTTTCGGGGTTTTCTAAGGTTTGCATCATGGGATCGTATCTGTCTTTAAAATTAATTAACATTACATCTTGATCTGGTAGAGACAATATTCGGACAAAGTTTCAGCTGAATGTTTTCCGAGTATGTACCAACGTAGCCTATAGCGTAGATTTAAGGCAGATGGCTGATCGTTTGTAGCTCCCATTCCTCGAAGAAACGAAAATAAATTTTCTAGACAATCTTGGTTTAATCTATTCGTCAAAATGTAGGTTGTTTTAAAATCATTACAATAAGTTTCTTGTAAATATGGTAACAATTGTTCAAGTGATGTATTACTTAGTATTATTCCTTTTTGAAATGGGAGGAAACTCTTATGCCTTTGTACTTTCATTTCACGTATTATATTCGAAATATTATGTAACAGTTCATTTTGTTTCTCTAAGTTGCATCCATAAGGTATTTCAGTAGGTTTACATTTATTACTATATTTGCTGTTAAGATCGAACCAATCGTTTATCTGTTCTAAAAATTCTGCTGTATCTGTACAATTTTTACTATTCAAAAAATTTTGTTCATGATACCATGCAATTGCACGTGCCGTACTTTTAGAGAAAAGTTTTGCAGCAGTTCCAACTTTTTGACGATTAGCGCCTGAGACATCCAAATTATTTTTCGATATTCTGTGCACAATTTTTAAATCTTTATCTTCTTGTAACTGTAATATTTCTTCTATACATTCTTTATTAACATTTTCCGTTGATGATAAAACCATTATCTAAAAAATGATTCCTCACAAGCTTCAGTAGATGAGGGACATCGGTAAATACAAAAATTTTAAGACTTTGATCTTTTGGATGCAAAAAGAAGCAGTTTTGTGAATCATTTATACCAATATTTAATTGTGTCCAAACTTTGTTATTTGAAGGCCCTAAATCAGTGGTGATTGCAACAACAGTAAAACCAGCATCATACAAATTTGAAATAACATCTTCTACAATGTGCGGTGTTAAAGGTTGATCTGCTTTGTAATAAATTATTTGCTTCCATTTATCGAATAAACCTCTAGCCATCCCTACTTGGCAGGTCTTGTGTGGCCCAATGACTTGTTCATATTTTTTTTCAATCTCTACTTTATGCGATGTGTAAATCTCATCAAAACTAAGAACGACTATTTTTTGAAAAGCAGATATGGATTTTCCTTTTTCTTTCATAAGACTTATCACATCCTTTAAAATGCCTTCCTCTAGATTTAAACGAGCTGCCCATTTTCGTAAAGTAGATAATGCAGGAAGTGGATAATTATTTTTTTTTAAATATCTATATGCTTTTGGGCTGACACTCCGTAACGATATTGCTGAGGAAATGTCTTCTATATTCCATTTAATTCGTTTTTTTGTTGGATTCATAATTTTTTCTATTTGCTTTGATGTAAAAATATTTTTAAGACTTTCATGAACTTTCTCCTTAATAATAATATTTCTTCTTTTTTCAAGACGTTTTATTTCTTTTTTATTTCGTTTTATTTCTTTTTTAAGTGCATTATTTTCCTTATTCTTTTTCGCTAATTCAATATTTACCTTTTTCAGTTCTTCTTGACATCTGAAATAATATAATAAATGATAAGAAATATAAAAATTAAAATCTCGAGTTTTCGCTATCTTTAAATATTGCTCATTTACCTCAACAATTCATCATTTTCATTATTTTCAATCATTCTTTCCACAGAAATAGTTGATGCATTGTTATATATTGTAGGTTGACTATCAATATTGTCTATTGTCTTTGTTGGAACGATATTATTTTTATCTGAAAAACTATTATAAGAAATGTAAAAATACTGTTACTCTAAAAAAAGAATAAAAAATTTATAAATATTCTATACCTAGTAATATATATGTACCTTAAACTTTCATTGCTTATGTTATTGGTTGGTGTGGAAATATTTCTGCAATTTTCATTCGAAACCTCAAAGCTTACATTTTCTGAATTTATGTTTTCAGCGTTGTTTTCCTTTATATTTGAATTACTTTGAACTATTGTTTTTAACGGTGTAGATGTAACAATTCTGTTTTCAGAGCAAAGTGGTCTCTTATCCGTTATGTTCCAACTATAATTTAATTTAGAAATATTATTATATTATTTTACAGAGACCCAACTATTTTTTGAACTTTATACAATTATGTATTAGAATTATACATTGATTACATGCTTAATATCACCAGATACATATTTTGATATAATTTGCAGAATGAATCACAATAAATTAATTCACTTACAGCTACAATATAAATACAGAAAATTAATTTTCTAAAATAACAATTACCTCAAATTTTCCAGACTGTCCACAGCGGTTGATTCTACATTTCTATCTATATTTATTTCCCTTAAAACAGCTCTTGTTTCTCCAAAAATCAAATTTTCTGTCGGTACTGCATTTGGTAAAAGTGTACGTGTTCTCTTTGGAAAGTTTTCACCCAAGCATTTTAAATACTCTGATATTTTCTTAAAACAATCTGGCTTGAAATGTATGGAACATACTCGAGCTGTAATAATTAAAATATTTACATAGATAATATAAATTATATTGCATGTCTCGTTCTCGATGATAGTAATGTAGTCATGCTTGTCATGCCTAATATCACAACGTTTAACGCATAGTAACAGTAAAAAAGTGGCGCCCTCTGTGGCGCCACCCGCTATCCTACCGTGGCTCTTTACCCTCATATTGTTTCGTTGTGCCGAAGCATCGAGACGTTTTTTCGCATAACGCTCAAAAACTTTCTAGAAAGAAAGATTTGTGGTAGTTAGTAGAATGCCTGAACATAAAAGGAAAAAGCGATCAAGATCCCGATCGCGAGAGGATCATCATGCCAAACGCAGAAATGATGGGAAAATAGATCAGCTACAAAAAGAAGTAAATAACCTAACAAAGGTTGTCGAGACATTAGTAAGTCTGCAGAAGGAAAAAATTCCACGAAATCCATCGCCCAAAAGGAATGAACATGATATAAAATCAATAGGTAAGCAAAGTTCATAAATTTTAAAGCCCACACGGCTATAAAAAAAAAAAAAAATTCCATTCCTTCCATACGAAAGTTTGGGAGGTAAAGCCCACACGGCATTACCAAAGTCCATACGACTTTACAGGGTTTTGTGTGACAAGTTCAATAAGAACAAGAATCACAAACACAATAAGTGTCACCCTTTAATACTTCCTCTTTTCTTTCTTTTGAAATAGATGACGACGAAAATAAGGAAAATAATCCTGAGAGTGAGGAAAATTTATGGTTAGATAGAAATGAAGAGGAAGAATTGTCAGAAAATACTGAACAAAATACTACAAAAAATAGTGCCCTAAAAATACTAGGAATGGATCCTAATGGCAGTAAATTCAAAAACGTCAAATACCATCCAGAATTGACGAATACTTGGTTAAAATGGAAAAACGAGGGCCTGCCAGATAAAAATAAAAAAGATATTTTGGAATCATACAATAGAAAAGGCGAGTTTTACACTGAAGCTCCTAAATTAAATTTAGAAATAGTACCGCTACTTTCAGAAATTGCAAAAAAGAGAGATCAGCATTTTGTCGACACACAAAATTGTGTGGGCACAGCCATAGCAGCCCTGGGTGCCGCAGTGTCCATGTTACTGGACCCTCCAGAAGAAGGTGTGGATGAGAATATATTTACGGATTATATAAGCCATGCTGGTCAGATTTTGACTGACGTTTTTCATCAGCAGTCAGTAGCAAGAAAGTCATTTATCACACCACAGCTAAATAAAAATGTTAAACCAGTGGTGGAAACGATGTTTTCTGACAAATGGTTATATGGAGATGATCTCAAGGATAAGGTTAAAGATGTTAAAGAAATCGAAAAAGCTTGTGCAAACATCAAGGAGAAGGCTCCACAAAAACATACATTTAGATCTCGAGAACAGGGAAACTGGAAGTACCCACCTGCAAACTACCGGCAGGTGGGTCAACAGCAAAGACGTCGATGGATGAAATTCAAGGGAAAGTCATACAAAACCTCTCAGAACGCGCCCAAGACAACATCTCAGACGACGAACCAATCATCATCAAAGAAATAACTCGGGTACATAAGTTCTCAGGACGTCTTTGTCATTTTATAGAGAGGTGGAAAAGTATTACTTCCGACAAGTACATATTAAGTTGTTTAAGCGGATATAGAATCCCATTCGTAGAAACACCGGTTCAAAAAATTCCTCCTAAAGAAAAAATTTTTTATAAAGAAGAAACAGAGAAAATACAACTAGAAATTAATGAGCTTTTAAGAAAAGGTGCTATAGAGGAATGTAGAGAATGTAAGGGCCAATTTCTTTCTTCTTATTTTCTTGTTCCGAAGCCTGACGGCACGAATCGTTTTATATTCAATCTTAAAAAGTTAAACGAATTTATTAACCCCCCACACTTTAAAATAGAGGATATTCGATCCGCATTAAATCTAGTATCACAAGGAGATTTTTTGAGCTCTTTAGATCTTAAAGATGCATACTTCTTAATTCCTATTTACAAAGGCCACAGAAAGTTTCTTAGGTTCAGATTTAAAGGAAAGTTATTCCAATTTTTATGTTTGCCCTTTGGCTTATGTACTAGTCCATACGTTTTCACTAAAATAATGAAACCTGTCATTAATAACCTAAGACTGCAAGGAATAGTAATGGTATTATACTTAGATGATTTTTTATTTATTCATAAGTCAAAAGTAGAGTGCGAAAGAAATATGAAAAAAGCAATCAAATTGCTGGAATATTTGGGGTTTATTATAAATTTTCAAAAAAGTTTTCTAAGTGCTAATCAAAGGTGTAAGTATTTAGGTTTCATTATCGACTCAGTTAAATTTTCATTAGAGTTGACTGATAAGAAGAAAGATCAAATAGCAAGATTAGCAGATGAATTTAAAATCGGAAAGACATATAAAATCAGAAAATTTGCTAAATTTTTAGGAGTTGTATCTGCAGCCTGTCCGGCAGTGGCTTATGGATTCATTCATTGTAAAAGATTGGAAAGGCAAAAATTTTTAGCATTAAAATTTAATGGAGGAGATTATGAGGGAAAAATGATGATAATTAAATCCATGTTAGAAGACCTTGAATGGTGAAAATTAAATGCCATCATTGGTTCAAATCTAATAAGAACTCAAAATTTTACTACCGAAATTTTTTCTGATTCTTCCTTAACTGGTTGGGGTTGCTATTGTAATGGATCAAAAGCCTTTGGGTTTTGGAACAAGCAAGAAAGAAAAAAGCATATTAATTATCTTGAATTACTAGCAGCCTTTTTCGCAGTAAAATGTTTTGCATCACAGTTATCACAATGTGAAGTATTACTTAGATTAGATAACACTACGGCTATTGCGTATGTTAATAGAGCCGGTGGTGTACAATTTCCACATCTTAGTGAACTGTCAAGACAAATTTGGGAATGGTGCGAAGAGAGGAAAATATGGTTAAAAGCATCATATATCCCTTCAGCCGAGAATATAGAAGCTGACAGAGCATCACGTAATATTAATGAGGATTCTGAATGGGAAATCTCTCAGACTGCGTTCAAGCAAATTGAAAAACAATTTGGTCCTTTTTCGGTAGATTTATTTGCATCTAGATTAAATGCAAAATGTCAGAAATTTTATTCGAGATTCCCGGATCCAGAAGCAGACACTGTTGATGCTTATACTATATCATGGAAAAATGAAAATTTTTATGCTTTTCCTCCCTTCGCACTTATTCTACGAACATTAAGAAAGATAATTAATGATAGAGCTATAGGTATTATGGTAGTACCATTGTGGCCTACGCAACCATGGTATCCACTTTTTACGTCACTCCTCATTGAACCCACCATTATATTTAAACCTGATAGCACGTTATTAACATCTCCTTACAGGAACAGCCATCCATTAGCGTCCCACTTTTCATTGGTGGCAGGCAAATTGTCAGGGCAGCATTTTTGAAAAAAGGATTGACAGAAGAAGCTGTAGATGTAATGATCTGTTCCATCACGAAAGCAACTTTAAGACAATACGAGTGTAGTCTAAAACGTTGGTGGGAGTTTGCTCATTTGAAAAAAGTGGATATATTTGATGCAGGGTATTTAGATATTATTAAGTTTTTAAATAGCCTATTTAAGGAAGGGGCAAGTTATAGTACGTTAAATACTGCTCGTTCCACAATTTCTTTAATTTCAGTATATGATATCAATAAAAACGGGCTAATTTCTCGTTTTTTAAAAGGAGTATTTAAACAAAGACCAGCTAAACCGAAATACTCAACAACATGGGATGTTAGCTTGGTACTAAATTACCTAGAAAAACAACACCCGCTTAAAAAACTGAAATTGAAGGATGCTGTGGAAAAAGTAGCAACTTTGTTAGCTTTAACAACGGCGCAAAGGCTTCAGACTTTGGCTTTAATAAATATTGATAATATAGTAAAGTCGGATACAGGAATAAATATTAAAATTACGGATCGAATCAAAACGTCAAAGCCTGGAACTTTTCAGCTAGAATTAGTATTACCGTTCTTTAAGGAGAAACCTGGTTTATGTGTAGCGTCCACAGTCTTAGATTATATAGAGATTACTAAAAAATATAGAAATAAGAATACGAAAAAATTATTTATCGCAACTACCAAACCGTTTGGCGCAGTATCGTCACAAACTGTCGGACATTGGATAAAAACATTATTAGGTAAAGCTGGTATTGATACCAATACTTTTACAGCATATAGTACAAGACACGCAGCGGTGTCTACAGCTCATAGACGAGGAGTAGATATAGCAACCATAAGACGCAGTGCTGGATGGGCACCGAATTCTCAAACGTTTTTCAAATTTTATAATAGACCTATGCAGGCCTCCAATGATCATTTTGCGCGTGCAATATTACAACAAGTCGAATAAAATGCCAATAGAAAAAGAATTATCACTCAATCTCTAAAAGCCTACATTACTATCATCGAGAACGAGACATGCAATATAATCGCGCGAACAAACGAGCCCGCCGAAGATCGGGATTATATGAAATGTCTCGTTCGAAGATGATAGTCCTTTCCCCCCCCTAAGTTCCTAACCCAAACAATAACAGAATTCAATACAGAGGTAAATATACCCACTATCATCTTGGAAAATAATTCGTGATAATCCTGTACACGTTACCCGAAACAATATGAGGGTAAAGAGCCACGGTAGGATAGCGGGTGGCGCCACAGAGGGCGCCACTTTTTTTACTGTTACTATGCGTTAAACGTTGTGATATTAGGCATGACAAGCATGACTACATTACTATCATCTTCGAACGAGACATTTTATATAATCCCGATCAAACGAGCCCGCCTTCGGCGGGCTCGTTTGATCGCGCGATTATTTTCATATTTTTATTATGCTAATAAAAAAATACTTACCATTTTTTAGGTTAATAACACTTTTACCACATGCTTTTACCAACTTTGCTGCAGTCTCTTCGTCTTTTGGAAAAGAAAATAAACTAATTTTCTTTTCTCTTGTATTTTCGAATCTATTTTTACACCCCTTTACACTACATGCAGGCATATTTAATTTTTTTTACACAGTCTAATAATTACATATGTTTTGTTTACAACTTCCACAATTTCCAATATGTCGGTGTCTTGACCCACCGCCATGTTTGCGCAGAACAGATCGAATTTTGGTCTATCTATGGAGCATACCTTGTTTTCTTTATACCATGATAAACACGACGCGGACCTTTAAACCGTGATACACACCGAATATACATTAATATACCGACTTACCGAATCCAGATATACGCATTATGTACACATTTATACACACACTACATATACCTTTATACACGCACTATATATACATTTATACGCATACTATATGTACACTCGTACCCGCGCTACATACACATTTATACACGCAATCTATATCCATTTGTACACACACTATATACCGTTATACACGCCGCCGACACATTTATACACACACACACACACACACCGCAGCTTTCTACACGCGCATCTTACACACATCAATTCGAGCATTTGTAAATACTCACGATTCATACATGTACATGCACTCTATCATTTATTTTAAATAAACATTTTCTTTTAACGTACACCACGTCTGCTGTCTTGCTAAACCCTTTCACGAGCCCTGATCCCGACCGAGCGAATCCGAGCGAAACTCGCGAAAGAACAACGTTACAATAGCTTTTACCATTGCATCATATGTAATAAAAATATTTCGTGCAACACATATTTTAAGACATGCGAATTCTGCGTGTCACAAAAATATTAAAGAAAATACTTCATCTTTATTAAATAATGAAAATAAAAGTTTACATAAAAATATATCCAAAAAACATAAATTTAAACAACAATGGCTAGAGATCGAATTATTTAAGCCATGGTTACGTGAAATATCAGATGATATAAATTCATTTTTTTGCTCATTTTGTAATAAATCTATGGCTGGTGATTTATCGCACATTTATCTTAACGCAGAATCCGAAGCACATATAAAAATATCTAAAGAAAAGAAAACAGAAACAAAGAACACGGATGAAGATATAAACATGATGGACGACTTACTTTTGTCGTTTGAAAAGCGAAAAAAATCAGCAGAAATTTGGTATGCCGCATTAATTGCTGGTAAGAATATTTCGCATCAAACGGCAAAAGATATTCTCAGTTTTTTTCAACAAATAGGAAAAGATCCTAAAGTGTTGAAAAGTATGAGTATGGGTCGAACAAAATGTAAAAATATAATATCGAATGTATTGGGTCCGGTTGAGACGGACCGTGTGGTCAACAGCATTCAAAATACCAGATTTTCCATTTTTATTGACGAAACGTCTGATATTTGTAATGAAAAATGGATGACGTTTCTTGTTCGGTTTGTTGATCCCGAAACATTAGACATTCGTACGCAATTAGTTAAATTAATTAATATTGATGCGAGAAATAGCAGCGCCGAAAAATTATTTAATGCATTCAAATGTGAAATGTGGAAATTAAAAATTCAATTTTTAATTATCATTGCCTTATCATGCGACAATGCGTCTGTCATGATAGGAAAACATCTATCATTTAAGAATAAGTTGGAAGAACTTTGTAAAAATGTATTAACATTTTCATGTCCATGCCATTCTGCTGCATTGGCTGCACATGCTGCATGTGCTAAAATACCAGAATATTGCGAAGAGTTTGTAAAAAAGATTGCGAATCAAGAGACACGGTAGTGTCTCGCGCCAAGTACCGCGCAGCTACAGCGAGGCACTCCGGGTATCTATACGCGAGTCGGATAGTTGAGAGTTCTTGAGATTATCAGACCTCAATAACCGCTGAACGGATCAAGTTCTTACTAGGCTTAATCGATAGCTTGAGTTTGAATTACATAAAGAAAGTGTCTTTATTTTTGCTCTACGTACTCTATAAACGCATATATTACGACGCAAAGTCTGAATTATAACATTTTTATATATTATATTTTTGGTCGTCGTCATCGTCGTCGACGTTCTTAATACGCATGTGCGAGAAAATGTACGTTTCGAGCATTCGATGTAAGATTGCATTAGTGGCGCTCCATGACATTTATGCCAGCTTTTGACACGTAGGTTAAGTTTGATTTGATGAAAGAGTGTTATTATTACCGACCGTCGTCGGTAACTATAAAGGTCGATTCAGACATATCCGTGCCGTATCCGTGACGTATCCGTTCCGTACACGTCCGTGCACGGATGAAAATAACGTTTCCATAATTTTATATTAGAGTATTCTTACATTTCAGTATCCGTATCAGTATCCAGCCGTCCGTATCAGTGTCAGTGTGTAGACAGTGATCTGTGCCGATATTTTCACTGAACAGACGGCACTAGAGGAGAAAATCCTCCGAGTGTTCAAAAATTTGAAACAGTTTAGCTACACATTTTGTTCAAAACGACTGCAAGCTCAGTTAAATTTCGCTCATTATCGCTGCCGCTAATTATTCTTATTTTATCGGGCATTAAAGACAGCGTGCGACTTTGGTTGTTATTCAATCTTCATTCACTTTCGCTTTCTTTTTTTTGCGTAAAACGGTTTCTTCTTCATCTAAAATTAGTGCAATTACTGTAAGTTCTTTGATTGAAAAATTCGTCTTTCTCTCTTTCGTTCTTGACATACTGAACGAAAATCGACGGATACAGAACTGAAGTATGTGAATACTTTGCACTGATGAGTACGGATACGGAACGGATACGTCATGGATACGGCACGGATATGTCTGAATCGATATTAATAACCTAATACGTCAAAGTATAATACTTATATATTTGCTAATGGATAATAATACTTATATATTTGCTAATGGATCTCTCTCTCTCTTTTGCTGTTTTTCTCCTTCCCTCTTTTTCTCTCTCACTCACTCTTTCTTATTTCTAATAATATATTATAAATATCTCTCTCTCTCTCTCTCTCTCTCTCTCTCTCTCTCTCTCTCTCTCTCTCTCTCCTTCTCTCTCGTTTTTTAAATAATAGAATTTATGTGTTATTAAGATCCGATAATCTAAGATATTTTTAACTCGATAATCTAATACGTCAAAGCATAATATATATATTTGCTAGTAGATTCGGTGTCATTAATTAAATACTACAAAAAAGAATGATATAATCCCTAAAAACTTACCTTTTTAAAAAAATGTAAAAAAAAAGGCGCCAAGTACACGCGCTAATTGTGAAAAACTGTTATGTATCTACAAAATAGTGTTATTTTAATCTACAAAATTGTTATCTTTATCTGCACAAAATAGTGTTTTCTAAACTGTTAAAAACTGTTCTATAAATTATTTTAATTGTGTAAAATATATTCTACAAAAATAATGTGATATCAAACAATAGCGCCAATTAAAAATAAGAACTTTTAAAAATATTTTAACAAAAAAAAGTTGTACAAAATAGTTGTTTTAATTTCCTACAAAAATTAAAAAATTTTAATTAAAAAAACTTGGCGCTGCTAAATTTCAAAATATATTTCAAAGTATATATTAAACCAACAAATAAATTTAATTTAAATCTAAATTTAATTCAGAACTATATTTAATTCAATTACATCAATAACTGCAATGTAAATATATTAAAGAATACGTTAATTTAAGGTGATGCTGGAGTCGTCTGTTTTACCGACCGAAAATTATTTCTATTTTTACGCTAATCTTTTTATTAGTTGAATAGAATAATAAATGCTCTTCCACGATTAAAGTACACATAGCAACAAAGTGCGGAATGTCCGATTTTTTATTAATTTTATGTTAATAACACGTATTTATGTCATTTATGTCAATAGACGTATGCACGAAAACTGTTTGCACACTATTCTCTTTCACTAAACTTCTAAACTCATTTCTAAAAGTTCACCTCTATTCCTTCATGCAATTCCGAGTGCGGACGGGCCTTCTTTTGTACGTACAAACTGCAAAACTTTTATATTAAGCAATATTGTTTCGACCTGACGCATCAGCTGATCAGTCAGGTCGAAACAATATTGCTTAATATAAAAGTTTTGCAGTTTGTACGTACAAAAGAAGGCCCGTCCGCACTCGGAATTGCATAAAGGAATAGAGGTGAACTTTTAGAAATGAGTTTAGAAGTTTAGTGAAAGAGAATAGTGTGCAAACAGTTTTCGTGCATACGTCTATTGACATAAATGACATAAATACGTGTTATTAACATAAAATTAATAAAAAATCGGACATCCGCACTTTCTTGCTATGTGTACTTTAATCGTGGAAAAGCATTTATTATTCTATTCAACCAATAAAAAGATTAACGTAAAAAAAGAAATAATTTTTGGTCGGTAAAACAGGCGACTTGCGGAGTTCGGCCGTCAGTCCAGCATCCCCTTAAGCATATTTAGTTTAGCAGCGCCAAGTTTTTTTAATTAAAATTTTTTAATTTTTGTAGGAAATTAAAACAACTATTTTGTACAACTTTTTTTTGTTAAAATATTTTTAAAAGTTCTTATTTTTAATTGGCGCTATTGTTTGATATCACATTATTTTTGTAGAATATATTTTACACAATTAAAATAATTTATAGAACAGTTTTTAACAGTTTAGAAAACACTATTTTGTGCAGATAAAGATAACAATTTTGTAGATTAAAATAACACTATTTTGTAGATACATAACAGTTTTTCACAATTAGCGCGTGTACTTGGCGCCTTCTTTTTACATTTTACATTTTTTTAAAAAGGTAATTATATTAACGGTAGTCCCAAGCGTGCTGCTATTTATCAAGAATTTAGCGAATGTTTTCAGGAAACAAACCGTAAAATTTTAAAGTTGTCCGATACACGGCGGCTCTCTCACCATTCATGTGTTGAAAGACTTCTTGAGTTCTGGGATACTACCAAGCTTTTTTTGACCGAAATGGTTATTAATGAAAAATCAAAGTCAGGAGAACATTTATTAACTATAATGCAAAATCCTGATGTTAAAGCATATTTATTATTTTTAAAGCATACTTTAAATTTATTTAATTCTTTTAATGCATTTTTTCAAGCTCTGGAAACAAGAGTTCACTTGTTACAGCCAAAATCATTAGAATTTTTAATAACAATTTCAAAACATTTTTTAAAACCAGAGCTTCTAAAAAATGTATGTGATAATATTAAATTTTCTGACAAAGATAATCAGAAATCTTTAAATGATATTAACCTTGGTTTTGAATGTGAGGAATATCTCGAGAAATTAATGAAAGAAGGGCACGCGGACATAATTGAAAATGTTCGAGAAAATTGTCTGCAATTTTACGTAATTGCCGCCGAGGAAATTAGTAAAAGACTGCCCATTAAAGATAAATTTTTATCAAAATTAAAAGTTTTCCAATTCAACGTAGCATTAAGTAGTATTGACAGAGAAACATCATTTAATGATGTTTCTTTTGTCGCTCAGACCCTGTGGTTTTGACGAAAATGCTTTAAGAAAAGAGTGGCATACTTTACATCTAGATTTTACAATAACAGAAAAAGAACATTTTTCAAAATTAAACTTTGATGAGATGTGGAAAAACATTTTAAAATGTAAGTATCCCAATATGAAGTCTCTTTTGAATGCTGTTAGATCACTTCCAAATTCAAATGCCGACCCAGAAAGAATGTTTTCTTTGTTAACTGATTTAAAAACAAAAAAAACGAAATAAACTCTCGTCCACAAGTATAAACGCCAGTTGTGTGTTAAAATCAGCTTTAAAAGCAAGAAAAGAAACTGTTCTAGACATGGAGATTAATGCAAAGCATTTGTCTCTCATGTCATCGGACAAATTATATTCCATTTGTCCTAAAAAAATGAGCAGTTTAACATTATATGCTTCTGATGAGATTGCTAGTACCTCATCGGCTAATGATATGCAATAATAATGTTAAAAATAAAATAAATTGTATTTTGTGTGTAATAGACACCACACTTGCAAGTGTGTAAAAAATTATTTGTCACTAATTGATACCACACTTGCAAAAGGCAAGTGTGTAAAAAATAATTTGTCACTAATTGACACCACACTTGCAAGTGTGTAAAAAATATTTGTCATTAATTGACACCACACTTGCAAAAGGCAAGTTTGTAAAAAATAATTTGTCACTAATTGACACCACACTTGCAAGTGTGTAAAAAATTATTTGTCACTAATTGACACCACACTTGCAAAAGAAAAGTGGGTAAAAAATATCTTGCCTTTAAAAGACCACTGTAAATGACAGATACAATAGAGAATATTAATAATATAATGTGGTATAATATGGCTCCAGGCGAAGGTCCACTTTAAAAACCTAACGCGCCATTGGTGGTACCTCTTGGGTGGTGTGGAAAATCACCCTTCATTATTTTGTTTATCATTTTAAGCTGTCAACGACACAAACGTATATATGTGGTCAGTATACGTTGTGTGTCGTAATAGTATCGTAAATATATATGTATACAAAACAGTAAAGTTAAATATACAATTATTATTATATATTAGATATTTTTTAAAGCTTCTGTTACTATTAATATTAACGCTATATTACTTTAATAAATAATATTTTTCTATTTAAGTATACTTAAAAATAAATATAAAACAGTATACTGTACAATGTACTGCACATATAAAAGCATTTGCATAAGAGAATATATATACACTCATCACAACAATTAGAGGATCACTTAAATTTCCTTAAAAAATTGGCAAAATTCAGTCAGCTGTAACTTTGTTAAAAATGAACCAAATTTAAATTTAAAAAAAGAATTTTAAAGCTTGAAATCTCTACTTTCAAAAGCTCATTACTTTTTTTAAGTTTCTGTAAGTTTAGTAATTTTCACATGTAGAAAACTGCAAACTGGACAAAATTATAAATTTTCTTCTCACTTTGCGGACCTATACTGCGTGTAAAAAAAATATATGAAATTTTTGACCTTCCTAGTGTGAAAGCTTGAAGTTTTCTGAACAAAATCATTTTTTAAAAATGTTTCTACGATTTTTTATTATTGAGTTATCGCCGATTAAATGAAAAATGAGCAAGTTGACTTTAATCATTCATAACTCTGTTAAAAATAATCGTACCGCAATTTTAAAAAAAGATTATTAAAGCTGGAACTTTGCTCTATCGAACGGAATAATTGCCAAAATTTTTACGAAAACATATAGACTGGTTACAAATGAATGAAAATAACGTAAAAATTACCGACTTCTTCTGTTTTCATTTTGACCTAAAAAACAATGTATAGAACAACAACAAAAAATTTGTTCTTCACGTTTTTTTCTACTTTTAAGTACCCTGATTTTGACAAAAAATCGGCGAATAGCTACAAGATTTTTTTCACGGTGGCCACTATGTTTGAAAAAGTCAAATCTTCAAAAAATTGCTTAATTTCAATAAGAAAAATGGAAAATAAAGTCAATTAATGTTAAAAATTGATTTTCAGTACACTGACACTACATAGACTTTTATTAACAATAAGTCTTAACAAAGAGAAAAGACAAATTGTTTGAGTTTTTGTCTCCACCAAAATTTGAAAAAATTTAAAAACCGCCGGCGAACGTTATTCAGAAAATTGCAATAGACCGGTTTGTGATTTTCATGGTGGTTCTGTAATGGTATGGGCAGGAATATCTCGATTTTCACGAACACCTTTAATAGTCATCCCTCCACCGACATTAACTTCTAGACGATATGTTCATGAAATACTGCAATATAATACTGCAATATAAATACTGCCGTATGTTCTACCAATTAAAAATCGAATCGGTAGACGGTTTCGCCTATTGCATGATAACGCACGACCGCACACTGCTCGTTACACTCAGGAGTTCTTGAGGAATCATCAAATCAAGACGTTATTGCATCCGCCAATGAGTCCCGATTTAAATCCGATTGAGCATGTTTGGGATATGTTAGAACGCAAAGTACGCGAAAACTATCCCAACATCGCTGAACTAGCTTCGCTTGTCAGAGCTCTTCGGCAAACCTGGCAGCGAATTCCTCAGGCAGCAATACGTCGTTGCATCAATATGCGAAACCGATTGCGAGCAGTCATTTTAAATAGAGGAGGAAACACGCGTTATTAAATTCACTCACTCACACACAGACGCACACGCGCACACACATGCACACACGCACGCGCACACACATGCACACACGCACGCACACACACACGCACGCACGCACGCACACATTACACATACACAAAACGAAGCGTAAATTCGACCGTGCAACCTCCTCGTGGTACGCTTTGAGTAACGCTAATGCCGGCGGTTTTTAAATTTTTTCAAATTTTGGTGGAGACAAAAACTCAAACAATTTGTCTTTTCTCTTTGTTAAGACTTATTGTTAATAAAGGTCTATATAGTGTCAGTGTACTGAAAATCAATTTTTAACATTAATTGACTTTATTTTCCATTTTTCTTATTGAAATTAAGCAATTTTTTGAAGATTTGACTTTTTCAAACATAGTGGCCACCGTGAAAAAAATCTTGTAGCTATTCGCCGATTTTTTGTCAAATTCAGGGTACTTAAAAGTAGAAAAAAACGTGAAGAACAAATATTTTGTTGTTGTTCTATACATTGTTTTTTAGGTCAAAATGAAAACAGAAAAAGTCGGTAATTTTTACGTTATTTTCATTTATTTGTAACCAGTCTATATGTTTTCGTAAAAATTTTGGCAATTATTCCGTTCGATACAGCAAAGTTTCAGCTTTAATAATCTTTTTTTAAAATTGCGGTACGATTATTTTTAACAGAGTTATGAATGATTAAAGTCAACTTGCTCATTTTTCATTTAATCGGCGATAACTCAATAATAAAAAATCGTAGAAACATTTTTAAAAAATGATTTTGTTAAGAAAACTTCAAGCTTTCACACTAGGAAGGTGAAAAATTTCGTATATTTTTTTTACACGCGGTATAGGTCCGCAAAGTGAGAAGAAAATTTATAATTTTGTCCAGTTCGCAGTTTTCTACATGTGAAAATTACTAAACTTACAGAAACTTAAAAAAAGTAATGAGCTTTCGAAAGTAGAGATTTCAAGCTTTAAAATTCTTTTATTGAATTTAAATTTGGTTCATTTTTGACATAGTTACAGCTGACTGAATTTTGCCAATTTTTTAAGGAAATTTAAGTGATCCTCTAATTGTTGTGAGGAGTGTATATTTAATACAAAAAGGCTGTAAAGAAACATTTAACGCTGTCACGCGCGTATCAAGAAGCGAGAAGCGAGCAGCGTCGCCCGTCGTCTTTGTTGCCGGCTTGGTAGGAAGGAGACAGCAAACAATCTATCTGTCCTCCTCTACTACTCGAAGCTAGCCGAAGCGCCGAGCTCACACGTACGCGGTTTTCGCTTTGTGTGCGTCATTCTCCTCACCACGGTTGCGTGTTGCTAGCGTGGCCTTTCTGGCATCACTGGATGAAGAGGCTGAATTATTAAATGATCCGATAGAAGAGATAAAAATTGATAAAGAAGTTATATTAGAGGGTCAACAGAAAGCAATATTAACTCAAGTTACTGATGAAAATGATGGCTATTACGAACAATATACTATCTATCCCTTATATGAAAAGAAAGCAAATAAAACTTCGACAGCCTTATACCAAATGTTAAAAATTCAGGACTTGCCTTTGGATAATCGTGAACAATATTTAGATTTAATGTGTTTTCCAGATTTATATCCTTTTGGTATTAATGGACAACGGGAGACTAGACAAGTCAAACTTTTTGATCATGAATTTATTAAATGTCGTTTGACATCTAAACATCCACAATACAGATTGAATCAACAATACTTATTTTATTTATTGAACGATTCAAATATGAGTCAATTAAGTCGCGGAATTTTTCATAAAATGAATGTAACTAATCTGCGAGTTCGTTATACAGCTGCAGAATATTTAGATGCAATGTCGAAAGAATTGTTGGAATCTAATCTGAGTACAATATTTTCGACACTTCGAAATACGGAGCAATATTGGCGTAAGCCGAGAAGTGATTTAAATTATATGACGCAGCATTATGGGCCTGCGACATGGTTTTTAACACTAAGTCCGAGTGAATGGTTATGGGAAAATTTAGGTGAATATATTCGTGAAGTAAATGGATGGCATGACGCTTCCTTATCTGTTAGCGTACTCGTTGCTAGAGATCCTGTATCAACATCCAGGTTTCTCGATAATAAGTTTCGAGCAATGCTTGATTTCATTAACTCCATAGATCATCCAATTGGAGAAGTAACGCACTATTTCTGGCGACGAGAATACCAAGCTAGAGGTATATAACATTTTCACCTATTAATTTGGATTAAAAATGCACCGATTTTCGGTGAATCTACTATTGAAGAAGTCTCCAAATTTATTTTACAACTTATAAGCTGCAAAATGCCGGATCAAAATATTTCGCCATTATTGTACAGGCGTGTTAATACGCATCAGCGACATATACATAACGATTATTGTCTTTGATCTAAAAAAGTAGGACGTAAAGTTATACGTCGGTGTCGTTTTGGATTTCCTCGTCCCGTTACTGAAACTTTGAATATGAGAGATGTGGCAACTTCGATAGCCGGTAGAAAACAATTGAAACATAAAAGTAGATTTTATGATCTTCCTCGAACGGATAATAAAGTTAATATAAATGTTTATAATCCTGTCCTTCTTACTGCGTGGGAAGGTAATATGGATATACAATTTATTGGTGAAAAATCATCGCTGCTTACCTGGTACGTTACTAAATATCTGAATAAAGCGGGAAAAAGTGAGTTGTCTGAGACTATCCTTGATTGCAAGAATAATATACAGAAATTATTAGCGAGTATTCTTTGGAATATTACTCTGCGATTTACGAATAATAGAGAATGTGGAGCTCTCGAAGCTGCTGATACATTGTTAGGTACTCCTTTATACGGAACTGATCGAAATACAATTATTAGATGGTTAGATGTTAATCAGATACGATATCGAAAATTAAAAAGCCGCAAAGAAATTGAAGCCCTTGATGCTGAATCTATTGATATATTTTATCCATCTTTGATAGATAATCATTATCCACATAGATCAAACGAACTAAAAAATATGTCTCTTTATGAATTTGCACGGTGGTACGATATCTCGAAGATAAAACCGCAAAATGAGAATATTGAATATTATAAAGTAAGTAATGGTTACTATCTTAAACGGCGACAACGTGGATATCTTATTAATCATTATAGATGTGATGTTAATACACAGCCGGAAAATTATTTCTTTGCATTGTTGCTTATGTTTAAACCATGGCGAAAATTAGAGGATCTTAGAAACGAATGCGATACTTATGCTGAATCTTTTCACAAGGTAAAACTGCATCTTGTAGAAGCATTGCAATATCATGAAAGATTAGAAGAATTGCAAAAAGCATTTGAAACTGCGAGACAATTAGTTCAGCAATGTCTAGATGACGACTTACAAAAACAACAGTCTCAGGATGATCCTGAAAATCCGATAGGTGTTCAAAATATAGAGGCTGGTGAAGCAATGCAAGATTTTAAAGATCTTGGTGATGAAGTAATTCGAGAAATTGATGTACCTGAAATGATAGCAAAATTAAATACGGATCAAAAACGAGTATTCGATAAAGTTATCAATACTGTAGAGTCGGATAAATCAATATTACGATTATATGTTAGCGGAGAAGGTGGTACTGGAAAAAATTTCTTAATCAAGACTATTAAATGCTGGATAAAACAAAATCTCAACAAAGATACTGCTGTAGCAGCACCTACTGGTATAGCAGCATTTAATATAGATGGGTTGACAGTGCATAGATTGCTTCAATTACCCGTTGAACATGGTCATACTCCTAAGTATAAACAACTATCTGATCATGTATTGAAAGTTTTACGAGCAGATCTTAAAGATGTTATTCTTTTTGTAATTGATGAAGTGTCAATGATATCTAATTTGACTTTAATGTATATACATCTTCGATTGTCTGAAATATTTGACACTAATGATTGCGATGATGGTTGGTTTGGTCGAAAGCACATTCCTTTATTCGGAGACTTGCTTCAATTACCTCCTGTACGCGAAGATCCTATCTTTATGCATTTATCAGATGAAAAAATTGCTAAACATCTCGGTTCCTTAAGTGCTGTTAATTTATGGACTACATTATTTGACTATGATGAATTAACGATCAATATTCGTCAGCAAGGAGATGACTCTTACCGTGAATTACTGTCGAGAATTCGTATCGGTTTATTAACAAAATCTGATAGTAAGATTCTCGAAAGTAGAAAAATATCTTTTACAAGTGATTCTTTCGAATTTAGATTAAATGAGTTATGTAATTTTATTAATAATTTACCATCGGACACTGTTTGTTTATTGCCTACTCGTAATATGTGTGATGTTCTTAATGATGCAATGTTAAGTCGCATTGTTTCCAAAGAAATATTATTAATTGCTGAAGATACGATTGAATGTATTCCGTATATGTAAAGAAGAAAGTATTAAAAACATTATCAAATAACGATGATGATAATTCTAGAACAGCTGGACTTTCAAAACAAATCACAATTAAAATTGGAGCAAAAGTTATGATTCGACGTAATATCGATGCTAGTTTAGGTCTTGTAAACGATACAATTGCTAAAGTGATTTCAATTGTACAAGATACATCTACTGATTACGTAGAAAAGATTAAACTTCTTTTACCGTCAGGTTCAGAATATGCAATTTGTGCGATTAACAGCGTCGCGGTCGGACTAAGTGGAAGTGAATGTCGAACGGCACAAAAAAACGAACGTCAGTTAGAACGATTAATTAACAGTTTATTTTTGAAAGAATCTATTTACAAGTCTATGTACACCGTATGTACATGTAATTTATTACGTCGCGAATTAAGTGAAAGTGATGCGAGTGCGAATAACGCGAACGTTTCTTTTCCGTAAATCTACGAAATCGTTTGATTTTCCGCGACTCTATCTTTTATCGTCTCTATGAATTATATATGCTATCTGCGCTATGACTGATTTGCGAAAGGCGCCGAGCGGTCTCGGGTCGCCTGTTTTATTTCCTCGATCTTCCAGAAGATTCCCTGCGATCATAAATCACGTTTACGCTTAAACAAAGGCGACAGGGAATCTTCCGGAAAGTCGGAGGGCAAAATTGTTTTTATTTTGCCTATGCGGCGGTTGCGCGTTCAAATTGGTCGCTCTTTGATTCTGATATGCGTGAGCTGCGTCAGGCGGTCGCTTGCCTGTGATTGGAGCGATGCGCGCCGCGCGAGAGCACGCTGGCGATCGCGCTAATTTTAAACGGCGTTATCATTAAATGGTTTTAATTCATGATTTAATTAATATACTTAATTTCGTATTTTCCTTTTAGTTAATTCAATAGTTTCTAAACACAATTGAAAGAGTAAGTGTTAAATTTGAGGTGATGGATAGAGCGTATGTTATCAGAAAACAATTTCCATTATCTCTGAGTTACGGAATCACTATTCATAAAAGTCAAGGATTGAGTTTGCAAAGTGCGATTATGGACATCAGTAACTCTGTATTTAGTTGTGGTCAAACTTATGTTGCATTGTCGCGAGTAACATCTCTAGAAGGACTACATTTAATTAATTTCGATCCTTCATCAGTAATAGCTAGCAAAGAAGCTATTATTGAATATAATCGTCTAAAACAGACACACAATCCAAAAGCAGATATGATTACCATGTCAAAAGAACGCCATCGCAAAGTGAAAGATGTGCCATGGGCGTTGCCAAAAGTAGTTGCTTTTGTTCAAAAATCAAGTTCAGATAAAAAAGTTCGACAAAGTACTTTTTGGGTCATACATGGTTTCCAAAATACAGATGAAGTTTCATGCTATGCAAATGCAGTATTGCAATGTTTATTGCATTTAAATGTCATTAGGCAACAGTTGTTTAATTGCGATAAATCTGATGTTTTACGTATATTAATGCATCGATATGAAAATGGAATGCGTACTCTAAATACATATGCAATACGGCAATGTTTAGGAGAATATTTTTCGAATACCGCAAAACGAAATGCATCCGATTTTCTTACGACTCTTTGCGAAAAATATGATTGTATAAGAAATTTGATAGAACATCGATTAACTTCTACTAAGCGATGCAAAACTTGTGGTAACACAAAAACTACTGTTGATAATAATATTGCTATTTCGATTCCTGTTAATAATTTGAAGAAGAAAAGTTATAATCTTAATGATTTATTAAATGTTACGTTTTCACATTGGTATCAATCACACAATGAATCATGTGAACATTGTACTGGAAATGATATGATATTTAAAAATGAAATAACATTGGCAAGAGAGATAGTTGTTATTCATTTAATACTATTTTCATTACAGGATAATAAATTGATGAAAGTAGCACACAAATTTAACTTATGCGTTGTCCCAACAAGTAAAGTATTAGTAGCTGGACATTGTATAAGACAATGAATGCTATACTTCATCATGGTTCATGTATTGATAAAGGTCATTATATAAGTATATGTAGAGAAGGAGTATCTAATATTTGGATTGAAGCTGATGATGCGCAAGTTAAAGAAAGGCAGTGGCCTAGAGGTGCTAAAGATGTTTATATAATATTTTTACAAAAGATGGCTAATAAATAATATATATTAGATATTATAAAATAAAGAAACAGTTATATAAAAAATTCTTCATTATTATTTTTACAATAAGAGTAACAAAAGTTTGAAAGATTTTGTTCGCGCGCGGACGTTCTGAATTTTGTCACGGCGAACTGAGTTCAGAGAGATTGCTGATCGCGAGAGAGAGTTGAATTTAAAGAGACAGGATTGAAAGCTCGGAAAAACTGAGGAGCGAGAAAGGTAGCGAATGCTATTGTTCCTCAGCTTTGCGGTCGAGGTTTGAAAATGACGGCAGAAAGTCAGACGGGAGTGAGTGAGAGAGATAATGATCGAGGAAATCGGAAATTGAAATTGAACGAAAGGCGATGTTAAAAGCGATCCGTTATTAAAGTCTTTATTTCAATAAAGATAAGATACAGTCGCGTTAAATAAAATGACGACGTCAAGGTTTGAAGTGTTCGATCCTCTTAATTTTACGTCGAATTTCAACGTTCGGATTAATCACACTCGCAATGCTTCCACACGCTCCGATCGCAATACAGATAGTTAGCTTATCGCCGTGCGCGCACTTGAATTCGAGGTACCGACTATTGAATGATCGATTATATGCTTGACAAAGGATGTTAGACGATCGTGGCTTCGGTATTTATAGCCCTTCGGAGAAACGTCTCGAATTTTCGAAGAACGGAGAAGGGGAATCTCCGGCTCCGGGTAAACGCTGAATATTTCGATGAATCTCGAAACGGTTGTCTTTTGATTACCGACGAGATGTAAATACAAAGAGGAGCAAATATATCGATTGTTATTGAGCGCGTATTTGCTGATTGTCTCTGTTGTAAAGGCCGCACGGCTGCGAGAATTTATGACTTTATTATTCTTGAATTTAGCATCGGTAAATTGATCGTTCGTGATTTGAACATGATTAAATTTATACTTAACTTTAACAGATTTGGATATCTATAAGCAAAGATGACCGTCGTATTTTAATGAAATATGACGGGGGTGGTGGCGGGTTCTTTGCTTATTTATTTAAAAATGTTTAACATATACTACAAAAGAAATGATATAATCCCTAAAAACTTACCTTTTTAAAAAAAGGTAAAAAAAAGATGCCAAGTACACGCGCCATAGTATTTGTGAAAAACTTTTATATGTATTTAACAAAATAGTGTTATTTTAACTGTAAAAAAACTACTGTAAAAAGCTTTCTTCAAAATAGTGTTATTATAACTGTAAAAAAACTACTTTAAAAAGCTATCTTCAAAATAGTGTTATAACCATAAAAAATATTTTACGAATTTTAATATTGTGTAAAACATCCTACAAAAATAATGATATAAAAAAATTGCGCCAACTAAAAATAAAAGCTTATAAAAATATTTTAACCAAAAAAAGTTGTATAAAATATGTAGTTGTTTTAATTTCCTACAAAAATAATGACATCTATGTCCTACAAAAATAATATCAAGAAATTGCGCCAACTGCAAATAAAAACTTATAAAAATATTTTAAGCATAGAAGATTGTACAAAATAGTTGTTTTAATTTTTTACAAAATACATCCTACAAAAAGAATGATATCAAAAATTGCGCCAACTAAAAATAAAAGCTTATAAAAATATTTTAACCGAATTATTAATAATGACATCAAAAAAAATTGCACCAACTGAATAAAAATTTATGTTATAAAATTTATTTATTTTATTATTTCCAATATTAAGAAAAATTATATTTAATACATTGCAATATAATTAAAGTAGTAGAGCGTATAGCTAAAATAGTTATTTTATAATTAACTAAGTGCACAATTATAATTTACCAATAACCATATATATTCTAAAAAGTTTAATAAAAAAAAATTATTTAAAACAAAAAACAAATTAAAAATTTATACAAAAATTGAAAATTAAAAATTTTTACTAATTAAAAATTAAAAAGTTATGCAAAAATTAAAAATTTATACAAAATCAAAAAATAAAAAAAATTTAGTTAAAAAAACTTGGCGCTGCTTTTTTTAAGATTAATAACTGCAATGTATCTTAAAGTAACAAATAATTAATTTAATTTAATTACATCAATAACTGCATTAACTCAACGTATATGTGCGTGTGTGTACGAAGTACTTTAATATCATTAGTATATTGGTCAGTTTAGCAGCGCCAAGTTTTTTTAACTAAATTTTTTTTATTTTTTAATTTTGTATAAATTTTTAATTTTCGCATAACTTTCTAATTTTTAATTTGTAAAAATTTTTAATTTTCAATTTTTGTATAAATTTTTAATTTGTTTTTTGTTTTAAATAATTTTTTTTTATTAAACTTTTTAGAATATATATGGTTATTGGTAAATTATAATTGTGCACTTAGTTAATAAAAAATAACTATTTTAGCTATACGCTCTACTACTTTAATTATATTGCAATGTGTTTCGTGCTCAGCTAAGATGATGTTTCTGGCACGATATGCCGGGACCGCCTAATAACAGACGCGAGACGACTTGTGATTTCGTATGGTCGCGAAATCTCTTGCTCCGAGAATGAAGCTCCTCAACTGTTTATAAATGAGCAGATCGCGGCAACGTTAACGAACTGTCGTTCAACCTGAGTTGTCTCTTTTTTTTTTTTTATTCTGTTTGAACTATTTACACTATTTACAATGTAAACTATTCACAATTAGTAACGATATACATATGTTTCGTGACACGTTGGAAGTTCGATTCCCGCGCTTCAACGAAGCGCACTGATTTTCAAGCCACTGAGTTCAATGGTCACTCGCGATGACTACAATATTGTCCCGGAAGTGCCAAGCCGGCATCCGCGTGTTGAGTCGCCGAGCGGACTCGAGGATAATTTTCTCACCGATGGTGACGAAGCTTTGACGACACTAGATGTCCGGATGACAATCACTTCGCGAGATGCAATGAGATCGGTTTTGTTCAAAGGACGATAGTTATCGAACTATATACTTTTCTTTTCAAGATAGCACGTGCGTTGTTTAGCAAGGCTAGCGAGCGAAGAAGGAATCGAAAACGGAACATACATCGATGAGGTCGATACCGTAGTCAGGTGACCACCGGGTGCGTTGCGCATTGATTGCGCATTGATTTCGCGATCGATAATTCGACTGCGCGTGTCCCGCGTTGCGCGATACGCGTTATTTCGATAACGCGTGCGTATTCGCGTCATATCGCCTCGTGGTGATAGACGCGTCGCTCGCTAATTGGGGGGTGCGCGAAGGCTATCCTTCAGGATCGTATCCTGGGATAGATAGACACGCGTCTCCGACAAAGTCGTACTTGGGCGCGCAATCGCCCCGTGTATGTTCAATTACGTATTTTGTTTAGGCGCATTTCAAACACAATGTATTAAATATAATTTTTCTTAATATTGGAAATAATAAAATAAATAAATTTTATAACAAATTTTTATTCAGTTGGTGCAATTTTTTTTGATGTCATTATTAATAATTTGGTAAAAATATTTTTATA
Organism: Lasius platythorax; assembly: GCA_963971435.1. Lineage (NCBI taxonomy): Eukaryota > Metazoa > Arthropoda > Insecta > Hymenoptera > Formicidae > Lasius > Lasius platythorax. The sequence goes on along the minus strand of OZ020537.1, from coordinate 20,053,992 downwards.
AGCTTTTATTTTTAGTTGGCGCAATTTTTTATATCATTATTTCTGTAGGATGTATTTTGTAGGAAATTAAAACAACTATTTTGTACAATCTTCTATGCTTAAAATATTTTTATAAGTTTTTATTTGCAGTTGGCGCAATTTCTTGATATTATTTTTGTAGGACATAGATGTCATTATTTTTGTAGGAAATTAAAACAACTACATATTTTATACAACTTTTTTTGGTTAAAATATTTTTATAAGCTTTTATTTTTAGTTGGCGCAATTTTTTTATATCATTATTTTTGTAGGATGTTTTACACAATATTAAAATTCGTAAAATATTTTTTATGGTTATAACACTATTTTGAAGATAGCTTTTTAAAGTAGTTTTTTTACAGTTATAATAACACTATTTTGAAGAAAGCTTTTTACAGTAGTTTTTTTACAGTTAAAATAACACTATTTTGTTAAATACATATAAAAGTTTTTCACAAATACTATGGCGCGTGTACTTGGCACCTTTATTTTACGTTGTTTTAAAAAGGTAAGTTTTTAGGGTATACATCCACTTAAATTCGAAATTTTACGATTTTATAACCCGGGAGAAAATGGCCCATATATAAACATATACAGGGTGGACCATTCTAATTTATCCACGCAAATTTCTCGTAAAGTAAGCAAAATAGAAAAAAATGTTTTATATAAAAGTTGTAGGGTTCAGAGGGGGACACCTGATGGTAACCTCGACCCTGACCTTGCAGTCAAATTTAGGGGTCATTTTAAGGTCAACTTGATTTTCTTAAATGGAACTACCAATTTTTCATATTATATTCTTGTAGCTGGCGTCAAGACCTTTTCAAAACACTATAATAAAATGTTTTTCCATAAAGTACTTTTTGAGTTATGAAACTTGAAAAATTGTATGCTGCGCGTAACACGGCAAATTTTTAATTCTATCTCTACTTTTAGCGCTACCCATGAACAACGGCGTGGACGTAATAGTTTTCTATTCCCTTGTGTAAATTCGGTGTACCCTGTAATCGGAGGTTCCCGTGTTCGAAATAAACAAGATACTCAGGGTACAATACTCTGAAATTTTGTAACAATTGGATACCGACTTATTTCGAGTCATTGATCGTCTGTTCTAGAAATAATACCATTTTTCAAAATTCACATGGAAACTCATTTGTTATTACTTGACGATCAATTTATTACGAGAATCCTTTTCATTGTTGTGGCGATTAACAATTATTTAATCCCATAAAAACCATTTAGACGGTGAATGTGAGTGTTCGGTAAGAAAAGTTCACTTTACAAAATATGTATTTACAAAAATTTTTTAACGACTTAATATGTATAAAAAAATCTACTTTAATTCTTTTAGATGGTGGGTGATAAAATAAAGGCTGATAAAATAACAAAGGCTATTTTATATGTATATGATTGCCACTGATAAAATGGCCTTGACAACAGTTGAAAATAAAGGTTTTCAATAGTTAATGAAAACTACTGTTCCTCTTTACAAGGTTCCTCTTACACTAAAAGTAGAGATAGAATTAAAAATTTGCCGTGTTACGCTCAGCATACAATTTTTCAAGTCTTATAACTCAAAAAGTACTTTATGGAAAAACATTTTATTATAGTGTTTTGAAAAGGTCTTGACGCCAGCTACAAGAATATGATATGATAAATTGGTTCCCCCCATTTAAGAAAATCAAGTTGACCTTGAAATGACCCCTAAATTTGACTCCAAGGTCAGGGTCAAGGTCACCATCAGGTGTCCCCCTCTGAACCCTACAACTTTTATATAAAACATTTTTTTCTATTTTGCTTACTTTACGAGAAATTTGCGTGGATAAATTAGAATGGTCCACCCTGTATAAGGCAATATATATAAATATATATGAAATATGCTCATACTAGCTTTTCGGCCCGCGCGAAGCGCGGGCCTCAAAGCTTTCTTGTATATATATATTTATATATGTATATATATAATATATATATACAAATATAGATAGATGAAATATATAGATATATGATACGAAAAATTAAAAAATATATATATATGCAATTAAGAGAATTTTTTATATTATGTCGAACTGAAGTTTATATAATAGAGCATTCTCATAAATATTTTACTTGGCATATAATATTTCTTATATTTTCTATTATTTACTTACAAAATTTTTGTTGTGGCTGAAATACTCACCGCTGACCCGCTATATTATTAGCTCTTATGTAATTTTCTAATTCTTCAATTTATAAAACCTTTCTGTATACGACATTTTTCGTAAAAGATTTAGGATTTTCTTTAATGAGATGCCCTTGATTGCTTACTTCATCGATTTTAATTTTAACATTTTCCCTTTTGGTTGCTCTAGAAAATGCTACATAGAGTTGACCATGAGCAAATACAGGATGTGGCAGATAAATCCCAACTTTTCGTAAAGTTTGTCCTTGAGATTTATTGATTGTCATAGCAAATGACACTTGAATAGGAAACTGTCTCCGTTTAAGCTTGAATGGAATTTCCGTATCATTTGGTAGAAAATCGATCCTTGGAATGAAAACAATCTGACCTCGAGAAGGACCAGTTAGAACCTCCGCATAAATAAGATTAGGTTTCAAATCAGTTACAATAAATCTTGTGCCATTGCAGAGTCCTTTCTTAGTATTTAGATTCCTTAATAGGATAATTGTTGCATTAACTTTTATTTTAAGTTGATGAACTGGCATCCCAGAAGGTGTCACAGAGTTTAAAAACTCAGTCGGAAAATTCAATTGCTCCTGTGGATCATCACTCACAATAGAGTCGATTGAGAGATATTCCTTTTCTTCTCCTTCCATTAGACGAAGGATTTCGTCATTAATTTTAAATGTATCCTCATTCTTAGGACAAAGGATCGCGCGATCTTGATTTTCTCTTATCTGTTCCTTGGTGATTCTATCACCAAAAATCTCACTAATAATTGATTCTTTTGATATAAAATCTTGAGGTATTTCAATTGTATCGAGATCTAGTCCATCTGTATTGTACAATTTACCATCTCCAAGTTGCATTAGCCAATTTGCAAATTCCTTTTCATCTCCAGTTCTCATATTTTGCTTTAGTTTTATCTGAGTTACATTCCTCCATATATGGTTATATTTTACAGTCGACTCAATTATGGCTGCTTTCTGTGCATGTGGCACTACGGGAAGATTTTGTCTGAAATCTCCTGCAAATAAAATTACTTTTCCTCCAAATGGTCGAGGATTCTTCATCAAATCCCTGAAGAGTTTATCAACTGCTGTTAAAGCATGTCCAACAGTCATGCTCACCTCATCCCATATGATTAGTTTGGCAGTGATCAGTTCTCGTGCAGCTTTAGAATTTCCTCTGATATTAGATTTAGCTCCATCATCAATTGGGATTGAAAGCTTGAACAGAGAGTGATAGGTTCTTCCTCCTTTTAAAAGTGTGGCTGCAATTCCAGTTGAGGCACATGGAAGAACTATTTCGTTTCTTCCTCGAATAACACTCAAAAATGTGTTAAACAGGTAGGTTTTACCACTTCCTGCAAACTTGTCAATAAAAAATAACCGATGAAGTTCAATTTCATTTTGAATCGCTCGCATGACTATATCGTACACGTGCTTTTGCTTAGCATTTAGTGTCGATAATAAATAATCACCACGGATTCTTTCTTCATCCACATTATACTCTGTTACGTAAATATTTACTGGAGTTGGATTTGGCAATTGGAAGTTCTCACAGCTACTTCCATTATTTATCAGAATTTCTTGTATATGGTTTAAAGCCATATTTTCAGGATTAACAACATTGTTATGTACAAAGTCCTCAATCATGAAATTCTTGTATTTATTCCAAATAGTTGGTACATCTATTGGAGTTCCAAAGATGCAAATGTAGGCAAATAGTTCTCGAAGTTGTGCAGGCATATTTGATTCTGTTGCGTCCTCCAGAGTTTTTTCCCAAAGATCATCAGCTTCTACCAAATTTCTTGCAATTGCTGCATTCTTAAACGTCTCATAAAGAACTCCATTTACAGTCCTCAAATCTTCAAAACGTTTAGCTCCAGCCACATGGAGTAGAAGAAGACGGAGATAAAATCTCTCAATATCTTTTATGCTTACTGTATAGAGTCTTGAAATTATTTTGTCACCACCTTTTTTGCGTGGCTTCCACTTAGTTTCTTTCTTATCATAGATATAATGATAAGGAATATCTGTGTAAAAAAAATGCACCGCATTTTCATCAGATTGATTTAATTTGAACCATGCAGTCAGCGTAGTATCTCGAGTGAGCTCTCTTTGAGCAGCTTGCTCTTCATTTCCCGCTCGGAAATAAACCATTTGGCGATTAGGCAAATGAACTGCCAGTCTTATTACTGTGTGAGACTTCATGAACAGATCATATCCGTTCAGTCTCTACATTGCTTCTGGAGCACTAACATATCTTGCATCAAGAAATGAGTTAACTTCATCTATTTTAATTAGCCTTGTGCCATCTCGTGCTTGCACTTCAATTGCAGCACAGTCAAATCCTTTGTGAATATATTTATATAAATATTTTACGCTCTTCACTGATGAACATATTTTCAAATTGATATGTCGATCATATTTCATAATTAAATATGGTGAATATGGTACCACCCATCGATTATCAACTTCTTTGCCTCTGACGATGTATTTTTTCGCAAAATTCCTTCGTTGATACATGGGATATCCATTCACATTAGCATTAGTTTCTTCACGAAACTTTTTTGGAAAACCTTTTGAACATTTTCCATCGTCCCTAGTGCAAGGATATCTCTGAGAAGGATCTCCACAAGGACCATGAATCATGTGCTTCAAAACTTTTACATTAAGTTCTGGATATCTTTCTTCGTCAGGGATTTCAGCCCATACCATCATGTCAATGACTTCTTGAAGTCGAGGCTTATCTTCATCACTCAACATTGCAAGTAAATGCAAATGTGGAAGTCCTCTTTTTTGAAACTCAATTACACCTGCATAAGCTATAATATTTCCAAAAATATTATTTTGGATTAGATCCTTTAAAACCTCTTTAACATCTAAGTTAAATGTTTTAGCGACCAAATCAGGTCGAAATTCTATTGAACATCCATCAAGATTATCTTTAATTTCGGGGCATTGAGGATTGCAAGTCATCGTAAGAAAAATGTCTGGTTTACCAAATTTTCTGACCAAAGACATGGCATCTTGGTACCTTTCTTGCATGTTTCTTGGACTGCCCATAAATGAAGATGGTAATATTACAGGTATACCAGCTTTAATTCCTTTATTTTGTGCTCGATTATCTAGGTGATCCATTAATCCCGAATAAAGTTCTGCTCTTAATTGAGGTTGATTTAATTTAATATAATTAAGCCTATTGGCTTCAGTTTTCGTATAAGCATCAAGTATAAATTGACATCTCAACTTGCCTGTCTTTTTAAATTGACTAAATTCAGCTCTTGGTGCCAGTAGGTGAGCATAATAATCCATTTGAGTTACTTTGAATCCTGGATATTTAGGATTATATGATTTAAGTTCTGAATGCCATCCATCGTTACCATATGGATATAACAAAGGATAACACATAGGATCACATCTTTTGTCCAGAATTGATATTTGTTGAACATCGTTCGAATTTTTGTTATAAATCCGAATGTCTCTCTCAAATGGAGGCTCACCATCAACATTCTGAAAAACCACGGCTATTTCATTAGCTCTTGGAGCATTGTATCTTCTTT
>OZ020537.1:20023251-20043251 GCA_963971435.1 Lasius platythorax | reverse complement strand
ATTTGCAAAATTTTGATACCAATTTCGAGAGAATCGATCCATAAATGTGGAAATAAATCAATAAATACGTGATTGCGTGGGTGGGTGGGGGTGTAAAACTAAAAAAGACCGCGACGTAGCGATCTCCGAAAAATTTGCAAAATTTTGATACCAATTTCGAGAGAATCGATCCATAAATGTGGAAATAAATCAATAAATGCGTGATTGCGTGGGTGGGTGGGGGTGTAAAACTAAGAAAGACCACGACGTAGGGATCTCCGAAAAATTTGCAAAATTTTGATACCAATTTCGAGAGAATCGATCCATAAATGTGGAAATAAATCAATAAATGCGTGATTGCGTGGGTGGGTGGGGGTGTAAAGCTAAAAAGGACCTCGACGTCGCCATCTCCGAAAAATTTGCGAAATTTTGGTACCAATTTCGAGAAAATCGGTCTATAAATGGAGGAGTAGTTCTCGGTCAGACAGACAGACAGACAACGGTACTTATATATATAGATATAAATATATACAAATATATATGATTATATACAGGATGTCCGGTAATAATCGCCCCACCCGTCACGTGCAGGTAGAGCGGGTTAAACCGAGTAGAAAAGTCCTGTACCATTTTGCGATCTTCGCAATAATGAATGAGAAATTAATTTATAAAAAGAGGCCAATCCGCGCGAGTTCAAGCGCGCGGCGAGAAGAGACTTTCCACTGTTACGTGATACTAAGCGCGCGGCGAAAATAGATAACATAAAGAGACACGGTAGTGTCTCGCGCAGCAACAGCGAGGCACTCCGGGTACCCTAGTAGCACAGTATATTGGCAACACGTTGACTAAATATTGGTTATATTGGGAATGTCTTGGCAATGTCTTGGCCAATATTTCCCAATGCAAAGCTAATATTGGTTACTAAAGAAATGTAAATGTGCTGCCAATATTGCAGTGCCCATGATAACACCAATATTGGTCACAAAATAAACGTAAATGTGCTGCTAATATTGCAGTGCCATGACGATACCAATATTGGTCACGAGATAAACGTAAATGTGCTACCAATATTGCAGTACCCACCCATACAGCACAGAACATTGCAATTACATTGCAGCAATGTTACAAATTTGCAAGTTGCAATGTAATATTGTAAATACATTATAAGAACATGTAACTGTAATATTTCATAAGAAATGTTATAGCAACATTCCAAAAACATTACAAAAAACAGTATTCAGTAGTCGCTAGTTCGTTCGTTTACCGCTATGCGATGCGCGATGCGCTATCTATCTCGTATTTAAGTTTTAGTCATGAGAATTATGGTATAAAGCTTGCAAAAAGAGGATATGTCATAACTATTTCTATCAGTTTAATTTTTCAAATATTAAACTGATGGGTCAGAAATCGGACAGATAAATGTCCGAATGAATGAAAATCGCCCGTTTATTACTACTTAGACTGTAAAGTTTAATTTCCATATAAATAAAATTTTAAATTTTATTAAATAAATTATTTAAATTTTATTATCAATATTGAATACAATATTGATTCAATATTAGAAACTGATCTGTATCCAATGTAAAAAAATTGTTCCAATCTTGATTAAAGATGAGGTTAATATATTGGTCCAATATTAGAATTCAATATTGGCTCAAAACGAGAGAGCGTCTACTTTACAATATTGGACCAATATGAGAAATTAATCTATACCCAATATAAAAAATTAGATATATATTGTAAGCCAATATTGCTCCAATAAAGTTGTGCTATTAGGGTATTTTTACGCGAGTCGGATAGTTGAGAGTATCTCAGATTATTAGACCTCAATAACCGCTGAACCGATCGAATTCTTGATAGGCTTAATCGATAGCTTGGGTTTGATTTATATAAGGAAAGTGTTTTTATTTTCGCTCTATATGATCTATAAACAGAGACATTAAGATGCAAAGTCTCAATGTTAAAATTTATCATTAAGAAACGTCTCCGTCGTCGTGGTCGTCGTTAAAGACTCCAAGGCGCATGTGCGAAAAACGGTTCGAGCAGTCGACAGTCGACTGTGTATTTAGTTATATTATTAATATTACCGACCGTCGTCGGTAACTATAATAACCTAATACGTCAAAGTATAATACTTATATATTTGCTAATGGATTCGGTAACATTAATAATCTTTTTAACTATATATTACGTATTGTCACTCACTCTCTCTCTCCCCCATCTCTCCCGTTCTCTCTCTTTCCCTCTTTTTCTCTCTCACTCACTCTTTCTTATTTATAATAATATATTATAAATCTCTCTCTCTCTCTCTCTCTCTCTCTCTCTCTCTCTCTCTCTCTCTCTTTTTCCTTTCTGTCTCTCTCTCCCCCTCTCCCTCCCTCCCTCCCCCCTCTCTCCTTTTCCCCCTCTCTCCCCCTCCCCCTCCCTCTCCCCCTCCCTCTCCCTCCCACCCCCTCCCTCTCTCTTCCTCTTTCCCTCCCTTCCTCTCTCCCTCTTTCCCTCCCTCCCTCCCTCCCTCTTTCCCTTTCTCCCCCCTCCCTCCCTCCCTCTCTCTCCCCCTCCCCCTCCCCCTCTTTCTCTCTCTCTCTCCCTTTTTTCTTTCTGTCTCTCTCTCCCCCTCTCCCTTCCTCCCACCTCTCTCTCTCTCCCTCCCTCCCCCTTTTTCCTTTCTGTCTCTCTCTCCCTCCCTCCCTCCCCTCTCTCTTTTTCCCTCCCTCTCCCTCTCTTCCCCTTCCCCTCTCCCTTCCCCTCTCCCCCTTCTCTCCCTCCCTCTCTCCCTCCCTCCCTCCTCCCCCTCTCTCTTGCCCTCCCTCCCTTCCTCCCTCTCTCCCTCTTTCCCTCCCTCCCTCCCTCTCTCTCTCTCTCTCTCTCTCTCTCTCTCTCTCTCTCTCTTTCTCTCTCTCTCTCTCTCTCTCTCTCTCTCTGTTCAGTACAAGGTAAAAATTGTCGAAAAATTGAAATGGAGCCGCGGGCGATTGCGGGTCAAATTACGACTTTGTCGCAGGACTTATGTTCTGCGAGCACCAAGTGCAAGTCTGTCGGGCTTAGCACCCAATCGGCGAAATCCGCGTCTATTTCCGTTACGTAACAAGGCGCGATAGCGCATGCGATAATCTAATTTTGCGGATTGCGCAACGCGAGACACGCGCAGATCAATTATTATCCACGATATCGATCAAGGCGCAACGCAACCGGAAATCGTGTGACGCTCCAGGATCAGCGATATCGACCAAGTGTTCAATCATCGTGCTACCCTCGCTCTCTTACGTTTTGAGCTTTTGAAGAACACGTGTGTGCGACGACAGGAAATTAAACGCAAAATTAAACGTAAAAATTAAAGGCAAGTATAAAAATTGCATTACAAAAAATAATACGTCCGTCATCTAAAATCGAGTTATATAACTCTCGGGTATATTGTGAAAAATACTATATATCCACCACGCAGACTGACGATAATGTTACGTGAAAATTTCACGAAAATTTCTTCAGCAATTGTTAATCATTATAATTATGCGTACATTTATAATATTATATTATAGAGATAATATATTCAGAAAATTAAATAAATTAGATTTTTCTACTTAAATAACGGCCGTGATTTGAACTTATGTGAATAACATAGAATAAATAAATAAAACTGTATCGATCATAAGAGTCAAATAAGAGTCACTCATGTTAGATACACAAAATTATAAAGATATGACAGAAAAATTAAAATTATATATTTAGATTTAGTATAAAAATATGTACAGCGAAATAGTAAAAAGGTTATATGTATGTGATAACATCGTGTTTGTACAATATATATAATTTGGTCATTATTTATAATCAAAATTACTTTTTAGATTTATACAAAACTTGTCTTTTGCAACTTAATTCTCCAATTTAATAATACATATTTATTTATGTATCACGACAGGATATTATCGCGTCAATTACGATGATGAGAATTTGCAAAAAATTGCTGTATACCTGAATTCTAAGAATTATTGGAGAATACATGTTTTGAATCGAGAGAAAGTTACGCGACGCGAACAGTTTTTCTCTCCAGTTTACCACAACTTGTTTAACCTTTCTGAGATTAACGTGTTGGCTTTGAATTTCTGATTTATAGAATTCTTTATAATCTTTTACTATTATTTTTAATAGAATTCCTTAAAATTATTATTTTATTACTTTATTCCTTAAAATTATTATTTCTTATAAATTATTAATATATATTCAAATATAAGGCTCTCGTAATTCATCTAATCAAAATATAGTCTCTTCATTCTAATCAAAATAAATCAAAATAGGTAAAAATAATAGCAATAAGAGCCGAGCGCAGTACGTAAGGCGCGTGTATTCTTTATTGTGAATATTAAAAACAAAATAGCGAACGTTTCAAGTTCACTCGAACTATACATCTGCTATTACATATTTTATTACAATTATCACTTAGCGTTTCTTATCTTGCACTATTCTCACCTCTTTGTTTTTACTATTCTCAACATTTATTCTTCATTTATTTGTAAATTGCATTTTTTAAATATTAATCATTTCTTTTCTCCAATCAACCCTTCTCGTCATTCGTTTGCATATGTTGCTCCGCTCATATTACAGGTATATATAACGTATCGACATGACAAAATACATAATTTGTGGATTTGTTATTTCCCGGCTTATCAATCGGGGAGTGATAAATCTCCGAGATGATTTGGATGCATCGGTAACTACATCAATACTCGGATGACGTGAAAGATCTCTATTTGAATTTTATACCAACGACCATGTTTATTTGTATAACCATTGAACCTACTAATGTAATCTATATTTAAATTAATTTGTATTTGCGCTGAAGATGGCTCAAAGACAGGGATCGAAACGTTCGGTATTTCGTTTTATATAATTTTCACAATAATTTTTATTCGCAATAAAGAATACATGCGCCTTACGTACTGCGCTCGGTTCTTATTGCCATTATTTTTACCCAGTTGATTATTATTTTATTATTAGAATTCTTTAAAATTATTATTTTTAAAATAGAATTTTTTATACATATATATCTTTACAACAGATAGACATTATTATGACGCATTATTTTTACTAATCTCCAATTGTAACTAACAATCCAAATCTTTTTTCGAAAATATTGTTGCGTTTCTTTATTTATATATTCTTCAGCATTTTAAATATTAAGCGAACGATCGAGAGCTTTTATATTCTGCCTCGCAAAAGGTGTTCCGTCTAATTGAATTATTGGATTTTAGATATGATCTATTTTCCGGACTCGCCGAGTGATCCGATGTTGAAGAGTCAGGGATCAGGTCTTTACTTTATCTCGTGTCACAATGCCGGACAGTAAGGATAACTACGCGCTGAAATTCGATAATATAAACAAAATCGACGACAGGAAATTAAACGCGGACAACACCATCAATGCGGAACCAGTCGTTATGAAAATAATCGCCGGTAAGTATATAATATACAGAAACTGTGAAATTAACATAGCTGAAATTCCACGTACAAAGCGCAAAAGTAAATATTACAAGAATTAAAGTGATTGCTGGTTAAATGAAAATGCCAGAAAACACACAATTGACAGATAATTTCATGTACTTAAAATGTGAAACGGCTCAATAATTAACTTATCAACTTACGCGATCTTTTCGTTATTGCTCCGGTATTGTTATACGTGTTTTCTCTGATGCATCTTCTCTCATCTAATTAGAATATCGTAAAAATTAAAAGCAAGCGTAAAAATTGCATTACAAAAAATAATACGTGCGTCATCGAAAATCGAGTTACATAACTCTCGGGTATAATACGAAAAACATTATATATCCACCACGCAGACTGAACGATAATGTTACGTGAAAATTTCATGAATGTCACACAAATTTATTCGACACACGAACTCCCAGAGCTTTGCACAGTTAGCTTTAAAACGAAATTTTGCACGTATAGGAAGCGAACGAACTAATTGTCGTCGCGACATGACAAATCGTTCGCGGATATGATGGAGTAAGGTCGCCCGGTAAACACAATGACGATTTATAATAACGACGCAAAATGTGTGACTTTCCCATTATTTAACCCACTGATCGTTCCATGACCATCAGAATATCATGAATTCGCGACGGTTTATAATCTCGATGTGAAGAAAAAACGCGTTTAGTGATCGTTTTTGTTGTCGCGCTGAATACAAGTGTGTTTACACGAGGACAATGATGCCGATGCGGAAACATTGAAAGCTAGAAGACTAGATCATCTATTTGTGTGTCAGTGAGCCTTTCCTTCTTCTAGATTTCTCCTGTAATTTAATCAAAAGTGAAAGAAGTTTAAACAAAAACGTGATCGGAACAAAAAAAAAATTACATGAATAAGTTTTAACTAAACATTGCTTTTTAATTTTTTCCATTCTTTAAAACAAAATTATATGATTTATCCCTAAATCTCGACACCGACGATGCTTATCAAGTTCAATTGATGAATTAAATCATTGAAAATCTATCAAATAGTTTTCAATTGTTTCTTAAAACAAAAATTTTTAGGTCGCTGAATATGGATTCGATATCAAAATTGACAAATTTAAAATGAAGGAATTAATATAAATGTCAAATTAAAAAAATGTTTTTTATAAAAATTTATAGGTATTTATAGAAATTTATATGTGTGTGTGTGTGTGTGTGTGTGTGTGTGTGTGTGTGTGTGTGTGTGTGTGTGTGTGTGTGTGTGTGTGTGTGTGTGTGTGTGTGTGTGTGTGTGTGTGTGTGTGTGTGTGTGTGTGTGTGTGTGTGTGTGTGTGTGTGTGTGTGTGTGTGTGTGTGTGTGTGTGTGTGTGTGTGTGTGTGTGTGTGTGTGTGTGTGTGTGTGTGTGTGTGTGTGTGTGTGTGTGTGTGTGTGTGTGTGTGTGTGTGTGTGTGTGTGTGTGTGTGTGTGTGTGTGTGTGTGTGTGTGTGTGTGTGTGTGTGTGTGTGTGTGTGTGTGTGTGTGTGTGTGTGTGTGTGTGTGTGTGTGTGTGTGTGTGTGTGTGTGTGTGTGTGTGTGTGTGTGTGTGTGTGTGTGTGTGTGTGTGTGTGTGTGTGTGTGTGTGTGTGTGTGTGTGTGTGTGTGTGTGTGTGTGTGTGTGTGTGTGTGTGTGTGTGTGTGTGTGTGTGTGTGTGTGTGTGTGCGCGCGCGCGCGCGCGCGCGTGCGTACAGGGTGTTTCAGGTCAGGTTAGCGAAACTTCAGGATCTTATAGGAAATTGAACAAAAAAGTTCCTATAAACATAGGTCCGGAAACGCTTCGTTAAAAAGTTATAACTAATAAACTTCAAAAAATCACGTTTATTTTGATTTTTAAAAATAATCCTTTATTTATTTGAAAAAAGTAATGAAATAAATCAGATAGGTAATTAAATAACAAACTAAATTACATTATTTTTATTTATGTAATTCTGATAAGGCGTTCAAAAGAAAATAAGCTCAAAACAACGAAAAAGCAGAAACTGTGAAAACAAACTTTCGAAGGTCTTTATGTAAACACTACATTTGTAGCGTTCGTAAATCACATAGGCACTTTTGTTTACACACATTTCTAACATGAACATTCAGAATTGGAATTGATCAAAATGATGTCCCTGTTCATTAATGCATATTTGGCATCTACGCAATATTGACTCACTGCATCGTACAAGTGTGTCCTTTTGTTGATTTATTTGATTAATTTATTTCATTACTTTTTTCAAATAAATAAAGGATTATTTTTAAAAATCATAAAATAAACGTGATTTTTTGAAGTTTATTAGTTATAACTTTTTAACGAAGCGTTTCCGGACCTATGTTTATAGGAACTTTTTTGTTCCAAATTCAATTTCCTATAAGATCCTGAAGTTTCGCTAACCTGACCTGAAACACCCTGTATATATATACACACACAGGGTGTCCCATATTAATGAAAACAACTGTATATCTCCGCAACTTAACGTCGTACAAAAACATGTTTCAGACATTTATAGCGTTTTGAGAGGGAAAAAAGTTGATAATTTTGAATTTTAATTAAGATAATTTTTTAAGGATATGTGAAGATCAACCTAATTTTTTTATATAAATCGATTCCTCGCAATATTTGGCATAAAATGTTATAAGGGTAGGATGGCTAGAAAGTGAATAGTTTATGAGATATTATGTACTTTAATGTAACATAATTTTACATAAACTATAAAATATCTCGTAAGATATTCATTTTTGAAAATTGTGAGAAAAAGTTATTTTTTGTTGAACACTGTGTTATTTAGAGAATACATACATAACAAATTCTATTTGAATATTCCTGACTATTAGATGGAAATCTATGTAATATATGTAATGCTTGTGTGCTCGACAGATTACCAACGTCCAAAAGGACAAAAAGGACATGTCCGATGGCGGTGACGGAGGCGGATCCCTTTCCAGCGGTAGCTCTATAGTGACAATCTCGTCAGTTACAGTTCCTAATCCGGATTTTCGTAAAGTCTCATGGAGATGGAGACAAAAGAGACATCAGAAGTGAAAAATGGTATTACACGATTCTTCAAGTCTTGTTGCCCTTTTTTATTGCTGGTTTGGACACTATCGGTGCTGATTGCATTCTCACTGACGCAAAGGTAAGGACTCTTTAAAAAAGAAAGACTCAAATCGTTTATCTTTTACTTATTGTTAGACTTATCAACGAGGTATTTATCATTGTCCAAAGATAAAGAAATAGCTATTATCGAGGAAAAAAATGTCGAAGTCGGTTTTTACCTGAATGCTTATCGAATCCGTTGCATTTATCGATCGTGCAAGTAGAATATCTTGTATCATTTTTAACGGCGCGATGGTATAAGCATTTCGAGTATATCATCCACATTTTTAAATAAATTTCAGTGAAGATTTTGAGGAATCAAAGTTCGTTAAAAATAAAAAAATTGAACGATTCAATTAACTGAAAGTCAAATATATATCGTGCGTTACCGCAAGAATTTATATTAGTTTTGAGTTAGCCTTCTATAAAACGAGCGAATATATATTCGAATAATAATAAGTCAATTCGTCCTTTCATAAGTTCTCTCTCTTTCGTAAACGATGTTTAAAGATAAAAATATATTCTGCGAATAATGCAATTTTCTGGAGTATAATTAAATAACAGATCCTTATTGACCGCTTTAAATAATCATTTCTTTTATAAGATTTTTGTTTTAACATAGTTTATACAATATTTAATTTTAGACGTGAGAAATATAGGTAGAAATAATTTCCCTCAAATCTTTTTTTAAAGATTAAAGCTAAAAAGTCAAGTCACTTTCGTTGCTTTTAGTCACAAGAAATATACGATACTCTCATAGTAATTAATTATCATTTATTTATGATAATTATTTGTACACACAATTTTATCATAATGTATACTATACATACAGGGTGGGGCAATAACTCTGTCCACCTCGAATATCTCCGCTATTTTTAGAGATACGAAAATATTGTAATTAAAAAAATTGTACGGTATCGAGAGAGCCATAACATGCTTGTAATAATTTTTTTGTGGGTAGAAGCGCTTCGAAGATTTTAAGGTGATCTTTGTTTTTTTAAATAGAACCACCCTAATTTTTTTATATAAAAGATTCCTCGCAATTTTTGATATAAAAAGTTATAAGGGTAGGATGGCCAAAAAGTGACTAGTTTATGAGATATTTTATATTTTAATTTGGCATAATTTTACATAAACTATGAAAGATCTCGTCAAATATTCATTTTTCGATGACCTTACCTCAATACTTTTATGCACAAAATAATGAGAGGAATTAATTGGTGTAAAGAAAACACATAGTTGTTTATAAGAAAAAATATGTAGTAGCTATTTGCAAATTACATATTTTTTCTTAAAAACAACTATGTGCTTTCTTTACATCAATTGATTCCTTCATCGACACTTGTCGAGTAAGGTAATCTATATAGTAAAAATTAAATGCTTGCTTGTGAAAGCTTCCTTGAAAGCTTAATTCTTTTCTTAATTTTTTTTATATCTTAAAACGCATTATTTCAATTTATATTAATTTTAATTAATTAGCAGCGCATTGTGTCATAGTTTTGGCTCGCTTTTGATAGGAGTATCGATAGGCGCAGAGCTTTGAGACGATTTTTTTAACGCCAAACAAGCAAAATATCGCGAATAAATAGATATACAGTAACATTTTAAGTCCTGCAATAATTTATATTTAATGGCATAAAATACATATTGATCTAATAATCAATGAAAAGAAAAATCAAGGGAGAGTGATACCGATAAAATATAAACTCGCAAAAATCAGGCTATTGATATCGGGATAATCATCCATTGTCGACTGGATATTTGAACTGAACAGACTTCTAATTGTTTAAACCACATACGTTGGGGGGGGGGGGGGCGGACCGCAAGAGATATAAAATCAACATGGATAATGGACTATTATTTAACACTTTGGCTAATTGTTTTCTTATTTTTTTAACGTTCCCTAAAGGGAGAAAGTAAGGCTGAAAGTAATCTGAGATAAGAGGTATAAGCTTCATTTCCGATGTATATAAGCCACTGCACCTACCTACTCATCTATGCATACGTGTATATGTACGCGCTATGCGTAAAGTGATAACGATAGTGGAAGGGAATTGAAAAAATATCTATTTTGATTGAAAATAATAATATTAATATTTTGAGATCGTTTTTACATTTACTTAAAAGTTTGTGCTATTTTGCAATTATAATAAATTAAAGATCGTTTAGTTGTCAAAATTAAAATTAAAGATGTAAAGAAAAATTGCCAGAAAGATAAAATTGTCAATAAATTAAACATGTCCAAAATTAAAATTGAAGATGTAAAGAATTATCAGGAAAATAAAATTGTCAATAAATTAAACATGTCCAAAATTAAAATTAAAGATGTAAAATTAAAATTAAAGATGTAAAAAGAAAAAATAAAATAGTCAGGCAGATAAAATTGTCCAGTGGAATAAGACAACTAAACGATGTATTTTATGAATGTAAATTGGTGATTTTTTAATATAATTAATAAAAAAAACATTATTCAAATATTTTGTGTACTAACTGCTTATGTCTTACAACATTTGCTTTTTTGTAAGATTTATATTTTGTTTTGCAATCTTTTATGTCACATATATAAACCTGAAAAAAAATAATACATCAAAATTTTACATTTTTAATAAATTTTTATTATATGTAATAAAGTACTTACCACTGAGGCTAATTCTGTTTCTGATTTTTGGACATCCCCTAAAGGGATTCTTATTTGATTTGAGTTTGACGCTTCAGGTGAGGCAGTGGGTTTATTTTCTGTCAAAATAAATGTAAAATATGTATGTGTATATATATATTTTTTAAAATTATTAATAAATTATTAATAATTTTCTAGACAGAATAAAAGAACATATAATTCGTTATTATTGCTCACCTTTTTCTGCATCAACGAGATCTATTACAGGCTTTTTTTTAGATATCTGAAACATTTTTATTTAAATATTTGAAATCTTAAAATATTAAAGTAATAAAGCAAAAGCCTACTAATGATAAGCGGTACTAATAAACACACGTCGTCACAAACTTATATAAATGGGTAACAAAAAAATAAACTTACATCACTTTCTTGAACTGTAGCATTCTGTATTATGGTTTCAAATATTTCTTGGATATTAATATTCTCTTTTGCACTACTTTCAAAATATGGTATATTTTTCGATTGGCACCATCGTTCTGCTCTCTCTCTTGAGACCTATAACATAGAGCATGAAAAATGTATGAAATGAAATGGATTAATGAAAATTGCGACTTTAAAGTTTAAATTGCGAAGTTAAAGTATTAGGCTATAAACAATATATTTATTTATATTTATTTATATTTATATATATAAAATTATATAAAAAATTATTTCGCAGACAATCTAATTATTATATCGCACAAACAATTTTACTCACTTCTCTTGTTGAATCCAGTTTATTACCAATTATTATCCATGATTTATTATCCTGTTTAGCTTCGTTTAATGTGTTTAATTGATTATATATTAATTTTATATAATTATAAGTATGTTTCTTGTTTATTTCAAAAATAAGCAGAATGTAAACTATAGAATTATTCAAAATTACGTCTGCTTTAAATTTTTCAAACGCGTGTGTTGGGAAATCATACAACACAAATAAAGAAAATACTTTTAGCGTATGTATAAATTAATAGGATTAAAGAACAGAGATGTGTGTACACACATCACATGTGTGTACAATTACCTGCATTATAATTAATTTTTCATTCTGATAATGTTCTTTTATTAGATAGTTTTCTTTTTTTGTCTTGTAATATCTTAAATTGTATTTATTAGACACATATCGTTTTAAAATGGACGTTTTCCCGACGCCTGCATCACCCAATACAACGATACGGAGTAATTGTTTCGAATCCATTCTCTTCTGGAAATTTACAATATAAAACAATTATATATATATGTGTGAAATATTTTCTTAGATGTTTTCCTGTAAAAACATTTACCACACACATACGCGCACAGACTAAATAGATGTTAACAATTATTATAATAAATATTATGTCATATACACATATCGCGCAATGTAATATATATATAATAATATTTTATATTGCTTTATATTAATATAAATGGTTATTGGTAAATTATAATTGTGCACTTAGTTAATTATAAAATAACTATTTTAGCTATACGCTCTACTACTTTAATTATATTGCAATGTATTAAATATAATTTTTCTTAATATTGGAAATAATAAAATAAATAAATTTTATAACATAAATTTTTATTCAGTTGGTGCAATTTTTTTTGATGTCATTATTAATAATTCGGTTAAAATATTTTTATAAGCTTTTATTTTTAGTTGGCGCAATTTTTGATATCATTCTTTTTGTAGGATGTATTTTGTAAAAAATTAAAACAACTATTTTGTACAATCTTCTATGCTTAAAATATTTTTATAAGTTTTTATTTGCAGTTGGCGCAATTTCTTGATATTATTTTTGTAGGACATAGATGTCATTATTTTTGTAGGAAATTAAAACAACTACATATTTTGTACAACTTTTTTTGGTTAAAATATTTTTATAAGCTTTTATTTTTAGTTGGCGCAATTTTTTTATATCATTATTTTTGTAGGATGTTTTACACAATATTAAAATTCGTAAAATATTTTTTATGGTTATAACACTATTTTGAAGATAGCTTTTTACAGTAGTTTTTTTACAGTTATAATAACACTATTTTGAAGAAAGCTTTTTACAGTAGTTTTTTTACAGTTAAAATAACACTATTTTGTTAAATACATATAAAAGTTTTTCACAAATACTATGGCGCGTGTACTTGGCATCTTTTTTTTATCTTTTTTTAAAAAGGTAAGTTTTTAGGAATTATATCATTTCTTTTGTAGTATATATTAAACATTTTTAAATAAATAAGCAAAGAACTTGCCACCACCCCCGTCATATTTCATTAAAATACGACGGTCATCTTTGCTTATAGATATCCAAATCTTTCAAACTTTTGTTACTCTTATTGTAAAAATAATAATGAAGAATTTTTTATATAACTGTTTCTTTATTTTATAATATCTAATATATATTATTTATTAGCCATCTTTTGTAAAAATATTATATAAACATCTTTAGCACCTCTAGGCCACTGCCTTTTTTTAACTTGCGCATCATCAGCTTCAATCCAAATATTAGATACTCCTTCTCTACATATACTTATATAATGACCTTTATCAATACATGAACCATGATGAAGTATAGCATTCATTGTCTTATACAATGTCCAGCTACTAATACTTTAGTTGTTGGGACAGCGCATAAGTTAAATTTGTGTGCTACTTTCATCAATTTATTATCCTGTAATGAAAATAGTATTAAATTAATAACAACTATCTCTCTTCCCAATGTTATTTCATTTTTAAATATCATATCATTTCCAGTACAATGTTCACATGATTCATTGTGTGATTGATACCAATGTGAAAACGTAACATTTAATAAATCATTAAGATTATAACTTTTCTTCTTCAAATTATTAACAGGAATCGAAATAGCAATATTATTATCAACAGTAGTTTTTGTGTTACCACAAGTTTTGCATTGCTTAGTAGAAGTTACTCGATGTTCTATCAAATTTCTCATACAATCATATTTTTCGCAAAGAGTCGTAAGAAAATCGGATGCATTTCGTTTTGCGGTATTCGAAAAATATTCTCCTAAACATTGCCGTATTGCATATGTATTTAGAGTACGCATTCCATTTTCATATCGATGCATTAATATACGTAAAACATCAGATTTATCGCAATTAAACAACTGTTGCCTAATGACATTTAAATGCAATAAACATTGCAATACTGCATTTGCATAGCATGAAACTTCATCTGTATTTTGGAAACCATGTATGACCCAAAAAGTACTTTGTCGAACTTTTTTATCTGAACTTGATTTTTGAACAAAAGCAACTACTTTTGGCAACGCCCATGGCACATCTTTCACTTTGCGATGGCGTTCTTTTGACATGGTAATCATATCTGCTTTTGGATTGTGTGTCTGTTTTAGACGATTATATTCAATAATAGCTTCTTTGCTAGCTATTACTGATGAAGGATCGAAATTAATTAAATGTAATCCTTCTAGAGATGTTACTCGCGACAATGCAACATAAGTTTGACCACAACTAAATACAGAGTTACTGATGTCCATAATCGCACTTTGCAAACTCAATCCTTGACTTTTATGAATAGTGATTCCGTAACTCAGAGATAATGGAAATTGTTTTCTGATAACATACGCTCTATCCATCACCTCAAATTTAACACTTACTCTTTCAATTGTGTTTAGAAACTATTGAATTAACTAAAAGGAAAATACGAAATTAAGTATATTAATTAAATCATGAATTAAAACCATTTAATGATAACGCCGTTTAAAATTAGCGCGATCGCCAGCGTGCTCTCGCGCGGCGCGCATCGCTCCAATCACAGGCAAGCGACCGCCTGACGCAGCTCACGCATATCAGAATCAAAGAGCGACCAATTTGAACGCGCAACCGCCGCATAGGCAAAATAAAAACAATTTTGCCCTCCGACTTTCCGGAAGATTCCCTGTCGCCTTTGTTTAAGCGTAAACGTGATTTATGATCGCAGGGAATCTTCTGGAAGATCGAGGAAATAAAACAGGCGACCCGAGACCGCTCGGCGCCTTTCGCAAATCAGTCATAGCGCAGATAGCATATATAATTCATAGAGACGATAAAAGATAGAGTCGCGGAAAATCAAACGATTTCGTAGATTTACGGAAAAGAAACGTTCGCGTTATTCGCACTCGCATCACTTTCACTTAATTCGCGACGTAATAAATTACATGTACATACGGTGTACATAGACTTGTAAATAGATTCTTTCAAAAATAAACTGTTAATTAATCGTTCTAACTGACGTTCGTTTTTTTGTGCCGTTCGACATTCACTTCCACTTAGTCCGACCGCGACGCTGTTAATCGCACAAATTGCATATTCTGAACCTGACGGTAAAAGAAGTTTAATCTTTTCTACGTAATCAGTAGATGTATCTTGTACAATTGAAATCACTTTAGCAATTGTATCGTTTACAAGACCTAAACTAGCATCGATATTACGTCGAATCATAACTTTTGCTCCAATTTTAATTGTGATTTGTTTTGAAAGTCCAGCTGTTCTAGAATTATCATCATCGTTATTTGATAATGTTTTTAATACTTTCTTCTTTACATATACGGAATACATTCAATCGTATCTTCAGCAATTAATAATATTTCTTTGGAAACAATGCGACTTAACATTGCATCATTAAGAACATCACACATATTACGAGTAGGCAATAAACAAACAGTGTCCGATGGTAAATTATTAATAAAATTACATAACTCATTTAATCTAAATTCGAAAGAATCACTTGTAAAAGATATTTTTCTACTTTCGAGAATCTTACTATCAGATTTTGTTAATAAACCGATACGAATTCTCGACAGTAATTCACGGTAAGAGTCATCTCCTTGCTGACGAATATTGATCGTTAATTCATCATAGTCAAATAATGTAGTCCATAAATTAACAGCACTTAAGGAACCGAGATGTTTAGCAATTTTTTCATCTGATAAATGTATAAAGATAGGATCTTCGCGTACAGGAGGTAATTGAAGCAAGTCTCCGAATAAAGGAATGTGCTTTCGACCAAACCAATCATCATCGCAATCATTAGTGTCAAATATTTCAGACAATCGAAGATGTATATACATTAAAGTCAAATTAGATATCATTGACACTTCATCAATTACAAAAAGAATAACATCTTTAAGATCTGCTCGTAAAACTTTCAATACATGATCAGATAGTTGTTTATACTTAGGAGTATGACCATGTTCAACGGGTAATTGAAGCAATCTATGCACTGTCAACCCATCTATATTAAATGCTGCTATATTAGTAGGTGCTGCTACAGCAGTATCTTTGTTGAGATTTTGTTTTATCCAGCATTTAATAGTCTTGATTAAGAAACTTTTTCCAGTACCACCTTCTCCGCTAACATATAATCGTAATATTGATTTATCCGACTCTACAGTATTGATAACTTTATCGAATACTCGTTTTTGATCCGTATTTAATTTTGCTATCATTTCAGGTACATCAATTTCTCGAATTACTTCATCACCAAGATCTTTAAAATCTTGCATTGCTTCACCAGCCTCTATATTTTGAACACCTATCGGATTTTCAGGATCATCCTGAGACTGTTGTTTTTGTAAGTCGTCATCTAGACATTGCTGAACTAATTGTCTCGCAGTTTCAAATGCTTTTTGCAATTCTTCTAATCTTTCATGATATTGCAATGCTTCTACAAGATGCAGTTTTACCTTGTGAAAAGATTCAGCATAAGTATCGCATTCGTTTCTAAGATCCTCTAATTTTCGCCATGGTTTAAACATAAGCAACAATGCAAAGAAATAATTTTCCGGCTGTGTATTAACATCACATCTATAATGATTAATAAGATATCCACGTTGTCGCCGTTTAAGATAGTAACCATTACTTACTTTATAATATTCAATATTCTCATTTTGCGGTTTTATCTTCGAGATATCGTACCACCGTGCAAATTCATAAAGAGACATATTTTTTAGTTCGTTTGATCTATGTGGATAATGATTATCTATCAAAGATGGATAAAATATATCAGTAGATTCAGCATCAAGAGCTTCAATTTCTTTGCGGCTTTTTAATTTTCGATATCGTATCTGATTAACATCTAACCATCTAATAATTGTATTTCGATCAGTTCCGTATAAAGGAGTACCTAACAATGTATCAGCAGCTTCGAGAGCTCCACATTCTCTATTATTCGTAAATCGCAGAGTAATATTCCAAAGAATACTCGCTAATAATTTCTTTATATTATTCTTACAATCAAGGTTAGTCTCAGACAACTCACTTTTTCCCGCTTTATTCAGATATTTAGTAACGTACCAGGTAAGCAGCGATGATTTTTCACCAATAAATTGTATATCCATATTACCTTCCCACGCAGTAAGAAGGACAGGATTATAAACATTTATATTAACTTCATTATCCGTTCGAGGAAGATCATAAAATCTACTTTTATATTTCAATTGTTTTCTACCGGCTATCGAAGTTGCCACATCTCTCATATTCAAAGTTTCAGTAACGGGACGAGGAAATCCAAAACGACACCGACGTATAACTTTACGTCCTACTTTTTTAGATCGAAGACAATAATCGTTATGTATATGTCGCTGATGCGTATTAATACGCCTGTACAATAATGGCGAAATATTTTGATCCGGCATTTTGCAGCTTATAAGTTGTAAAATAAATTTGGAGACTTCTTCAATAGTAGATTCACCGAAAATCGGTGCATTTTTAATCCAAATTAATAGGTGAAAATGTTATATACCTCTAGCTTGGTATTCTCGTCGCCAGAAATAGTGCGTTACTTCTCCAATTGGATGATCTATGGAGTTAATGAAATCAAGCATTGCTCGAAACTTATTATCGAGAAACCTGGATGTTGATACAGGATCTCTAGCAACGAGTACGCTAACAGATAAGGAAGCGTCATGCCATCCATTTACTTCACGAATATATTCACCTAAATTTTCCCATAACCATTCACTCGGACTTAGTGTTAAAAACTATGTCGCAGGCCCATAATGCTGCGTCATATAATTTAAATCACTTCTCGGCTTACGCCAATATTGCTCCGTATTTCGAAGTGTCGAAAATATTGTACTCAGATTAGATTCCAACAATTCTTTCGACATTGCATCTAAATATTCTGCAGCTGTATAACGAACTCGCGGATTAGTTACATTCATTTTATGAAAAATTCCGCGACTTAATTGACGCATATTTGAATCGTTCAATAAATAAAATAAGTATTGTTGATTCAATCTGTATTGTGGATGTTTAGATGTCAAACGACATTTAATAAATTCATGATCAAAAAGTTTGACTTGTCTAGTCTCACGTTGTCCATTAATACCAAAAGGATATAAATCTGGAAAACACATTAAATCTAAATATTGTTCACGATTATCCAAAGGCAAGTCCTGAATTTTTAACATTTGGTATAAGGCTGTCGAAGTTTTATTTGCTTTCTTTTCATATAAGGGATAGATAGTATATTGTTCGTAATAGCCATCATTTTCATCAGTAATTTGAGTTAATATTGCTTTCCGTTGACCCTCTAATATAATTTCTTTATCAATTTTTATCTTTTTTATCGGATCATTTAATAATTCAGCTTCTTCTTCCAATGTTGCTTCGGTATTATTTTCTGTCTCTTCCATATGGAATTCTGCATTTTTTAATTTTGCCAAACTTATATCATTGTGACTATTTGGCAATATATTATGAGAGTATAAAGCATTATTGTGCTTTAACCACGTTATAGCGTCAAATACTTTTTTAACATCAACTATCTCTTCCCAAATAATCTTTGAGTTTGTCGGAATACCTCTAACTAAAATATATAATTCGTGATTATTATTTATTGGGTCAGTATCATGACATAATTTATTAAATGTCTCCTGTAACGGAAGTGGCAAATGAAATGTTCTGCCTTTAACTTTTTGTACCATTTGCCTTTGAGGCAATTTTTTATTAATAACTGTTCCCATTTTGAGGACAGTTTGAAACGCTTTAGCTCTCTGCCCGAGTAGAAAAATTTCTGGGAAAAACTTTTCACTATCCAGAAACCAGTTAGTTTTTACTTGCTAGGATTAGTTAGACAGTAACTGTTCAAAAACTGACCAAAAAAATACTGACTATTATTTCATGGCCAGTTACTTACCACAAACTAAGCATGAAAAAGTGATAGGTAAATATTGGGCAGTTTCTGCCCAGTAAAAACTCTGAAAATACTGAGCATAGTTTCTTGGCTAGTTCTTGGTCAAAAACTAGGCATGAAAAATAATAGATAAATTTTGGGCAGTTTCTGCCCATCAAAAACTCTGAAAATACTGGGCATGGTTTCTTGGCTAGTTTTTGATCAGAAATTAAATATAAAAAATGATATGTAAATATTAGGCAGTTTCTGTTCAGCAAAAATTCGGAAAATAATGGCCAGTGTTTCTTAATCAGTTTCTGACCAGAAACTAGCAAATAAAAATAGTAAGTAAATGTTGGGCAATTTTTGCCGAGAAAAAAATTGTAAAATATTGGCCAATGTTTCTTGACCAGTTCCTGATCAGAAACTGGAAAAAAAAATATAATGATAAGAAATATTGATAAAAATATTATAATAATAAAAAATAAAAAAATATTAAAAATAAAAAAAAATATTATTATAAAAATATTATTATAAAAATATTATTATAAAAATATTATATTATATTATTCTAAGAGAGATTCGCCCCGAGAAAATAAGTTACATCTTTTTGTAAATTGTATCATATATATAATTGCATTTATTTGTTTAAACAATAAAATATTAACGAAACTGTTTG